>JAECUM010037871.1:0-21084 GCA_016617855.1 Megalonaias nervosa
TATATATATATAAATTAGTTTCAGATGAATGCATGCAATATTTAAACAAGAACTATGAATGAAGAAAACAATACATGTACAGTGACTGGGTATTTTTCCTTCTGAAAAAGTGTTGTATTTTTACCTTGGAAACTGCTCCTTTGCACAAATCTGTTATGACAAACCACCTGTCATGAGAGACTGCATAATGCTAACATAAGGACTGGCCTGTCAAGACAGCTGTTTTTTGTACTATATTCTTTAAATTTTTGTACCTGGCTGAAACTCTCTTCATTGTAGGTTCTTCTGATAGTGTGACCTCCCCTGCTGTTATGCTCTCTTTCCTTTTGCGTTTTGCCCTGGATTCTCTCCCATCCTCCAAGACACCAGAGGACACTGAGGAGTGATTGGAGGCACTCTGTGATGAATCTCCATCAGTAAGAACCAAACTCAAAGATGGTATGGAACCTGGGGGCAACTCAACTATAGGTATACCACCCTCAGCTGTCATGAATGTCTCACCTAATGAAATTGATAAAAAAGTAACTTTGCATTTCTTGCTGAGTCAGGTTTTATGCAACTACACATAGATTGAAAAGTTATAGGAATTCAGGGAGGAAATTTCAATTTATATCTCCTCTGACTGCTTTAATTAAAAACAAGTATTTCAGCATCTCATTACAGTGGTAACATTACCAAGATTACCTGACCTGACTATCTGCAAAGAAAATGTCTGGGGAAAACAGATATGGGGAAAATACATTATAACCTGCACCCTTGTAGATTTTTACATTAAGCAAATGAATTTGTACCCATTCCTTGTAGATATCATCAAGATTATGACATAATGTAGTTCATGTCATCATGACTTACGGTTTATATATCACAAAAATGATCTTGCAACACTCTAGCTAGCAAATATCAATTTTACCTTTATTTTACTTAAAGGTATAAATTGGCAAGTTTTGTTTTCATTAGATTTAATTTACCAAAGGCAATACTCATGTCATCCCATTTTTGTTCCACTTCTTTCTTGTTTTGCTTGCTGAAAGCCAAAATGGGCTGGGTGACCCAACAACAGGCCAGGGTTGTTGAGTCAAATCTAACTGTGCTTTTTGAAATGGATGCTAACAGATATTTTAACACTAAGTTAGAAGTTCATTCGAGGCATTCTGGAAAAAGTTTTCAGTTTTTTAAGCCTCTCTCTACTTTGTTGAGATTTCAGCTGATGTTCTAATAATGGATGATTTCTCAGATCATCAAATTTTAAAACACAGGTAAAAAAAATGATAGAAGAACATCATTAGAATAAATAGTATAACAGAACTTTGTTTGTATTGTACTGCTTATCTGATGTCATTAATGTTACAAATTATATTCCACTACCTCTTAAATCCAGCTCTCCTGAAAAGACAACAAAATTCATCCTTTGATTAAAAACAATAACTCTTCCAAGAAAATATTAGAAATAACTTCCACTGTCACCACTTAGTGGTCACCTGTATACCAGATTTCATCAGTTTAAGCTGGAGTCATAAATTTATGAAAATTCTTGAATTTGCCTTAATCATAATGTGATGGGTAAGTAGCCTTAATCATAATGTGATGGGTAAGTAGCCTTAATCATAATGTGATGGGTAAGTAGCCTTAATCATAATGTGATGGGTAAGTAGCCTTAATCATAACATAATTAGGTAAATGGGCTTAATCATAATAGAATTGGAAAAGTGGCCTTAATCATAATGTTGGTGAGTGGCCTTAATCATAATGTTATTGGGTGAGTGGCCATAATCATAATGTTATTGGGTGAGTGGCCTTAATCATAATGTTATTGGTTAAGTGGCCTTAATCATAATGTTATTGGGTAAGTGGGCTTAATCATTATGTTATTGGGCAAGTGGGCTTAATCATAATGTGATTGGATAAGTGGCCTTAATCATAATGTGATTGGGTAAGTGGCCATAATCATAATGTTATTGGGTAAGTGGGCTTAATTATAATGTTACTGAGTAAGTGGCCTTAATCATAATGTGATTGGGTAAGTGGCTTTAATCATAATGTGATTGGGTAAGTGGCCTTTATCATAATGTGATTGGGTAAGTGGCCTTAATCATAATGTGATTGGGTAAGTGGCCATAATCATAATGTGATTGGGTAAGTGGGCTTAGTCATAATGTGCTCAGGTAAGTGGCCTTAATCATAATGTAATTGCATAAGTGGTCTTAATCATAATGTGATTGGGTAAGTGGCCTTAATCATAATGTAATTGGGTAAGTGGCTTAAATTATAATGTGACTCGGGGGTACATGAGGTTAATCCATGATGTGTCTGGGTAAGTTGCCTTAATTATAAAGAAACTGGGTAAGTGGCCTTAATCATAATGTGATTGTGTAAGTGGCCTAAATTATAATGTGACTGAAGGGTACATAAGCTAAATCCATGATGTGCCTGGGTAAGTAGAGGAAATGCATGCGCATCCAACATCAACCAAGGTCACCCTTTCCAACAATGTTATGGTGTGAATCTTTATTTGAAGGATAAAACCACTCTCCAAACAAAAGGCAATTTAACTGAAGCATAAAAACGACTAGAAAACATGTGATTATGATGACGCGTATATAAGGAGTACTAAGAAAAATGCCACTGAAAAATTCAGGCAAATCCAGCAAAATCTTTGAACCAATGCCTGTGATGAGGTTCTGCTAGCCTTTACAATGAGTCTAGGCTACCATCACCTGACCCAGCAAATTCAGTTCTCTTTTCCTGTGGCTAAGTCATGAAGATAAAAGCTAGACAGAGTCTGCCGTGTGTGTCAGCCAACAACCTTGAATGTCTTGAAGCAAACAACTGTAATCAAAATGTGCAGCTTGCAGAAATGATCGATCTGATGGGCTAAAATTTTCACAGTGTGTATTATCTGACCCGTTCAGATCTAAAAATACACTGAGTAATCATCCACTTAAGACAGGAGGCAAAAGTTTGGGGAGTAATGTCTTGCTTTTACTCCTTCACCAGGAGCAAAAATGTTTGCTGGCCCTAACAAATGCTTTCTGTTGAAGGGGTCTAGTGAGGAGAGAGAGAGAGCAAATGATCACTTTTTGATTGCCCATGGACAGCAACTAGTTCCTGGCCATATATCCTGGCTGCACCATTATAACCGCTGAAATATCTGATTGGAACTGGAGACGGTTTGGGTTGACCAAAAGGTTAAAAATTCATTCACCCTGCAAGCTGAAGCAAATGTGATTAGGAAGCACATCTTGGATGACAGGAGCTTCAGCAATATTCTTTTCAAAGACTGAGACTTACATGGATTGAACCATGTAAGAATTCACAAGATTAAATTAGGAAAAAACAATGTGAGTGACAGCAGCTGGTGAAGATCAAAGTTGGCCAACATGTTATGGAGATCCCTGTTGTCACCTATATTCACTCTTAGACATAATGGAGCAAATGTGCATCCTTATGGACTGTAATTTCTCTGGTTTTGCCACTGATACAAGATGGCTGAGTTCAGGATTTAGGCTACCGGAAATGGAGTGCCACTGAACTGCGAGTCATTTGCAGAAGGTGCATGAACAGACAGCCAAGATGAATGTCTCCATTCACAGAAGAGTTCAAGAAGTCACAGAAACTCCCTCTTGGAAACCTCTGTATCATGGAGATCAATTTGGCAAGTCTGAAAATCTGTTCAATGCACTTGATGGGAATATAAACTAAACTCTAACATGTAAGAAAGTCCTCACTAAGATAAACAAAATGCTGGGAAGGAGAGAAATCGGACTTCCTAATTACATTATGATTAAGGCCACTTACTCAATTACATTATGATTAAGGCCATTAAGGTATGCCACAGTTGCTGTTGTTAAAGTCAATGTTGTTGTTGTTGTTTTGGGCTGAATGACCTTTTTCAGCACATGATAGCTATACATGGTGATGAAAACAACAGAAACATAAAAAAGGCATTTTTGGGGAATAATTCCACAATAGTGGGAAAAAAATGCAAAAATTACTGATAAAAGGCAAAACCTGAAGTTACCATTGCTTGAAGGAAGAATACATACATAAAATAATAAAGACTTTTCAGAAGGGTACCCTGTGCCAAAGTGGTCTAAAGTGCTTGTCTTTATTGATCAATGCTATCTCACCTCTGTCCATGTGGGTTTGAGTCTCGGGCTCAGCCAATGTGGAGATGTGAGAAAGCTTGCAAGTAGGTTCATGTGGGTCAGTGGTTCTTACTGGGGCTTTCCCAAGTTCTTCTTCCACCAGTTACACTGGCCACCATGTATAGCCTATCATGTGCTGAAAAATAGTTTTAAAACACAACAACGAACAACAACAATTTTTCTGCAAGATAGCTAATATTTGCAATGAAAGCTAACAGATTTTTGGAGGCATAAAAATAGGCTGATGCTTGCAACAGTTTAAACAGACAAACGTTCAGCATACTAGTAGCCACCGAGCAGTTAAAAAAAGAGGTGATAAATTATAACACTAACTTGGAAGAGTTAATTCCCATAAATACTGTTTTTTTAGTCTTTATTGTATATGGACAGTAAAGACAAATTTTTCATCTTTCCCAAAGTGCTGTATTTATGAGGTAGCAGCCATTTCATCTAAATAAGTTAGCTCTCCTAAATGGACACATGTGCCTGAAAACTGACCTAATGCAAAGATGGACATAGATAAAACTATTTGCTCTAAACTCACTTGTGTTCAGGCATCAAAACAATTATCCAAATTCCATCACCAACAAATATGATATCCACATTTTTTATCCCATATTATTAGTTACTAAATGATAACTGCACTATTCCTCCACATCCCAAAGGTAACTGTAAGTAAAAAAATTAAACACCCAAAGGTTTAACCCCACCTTCTAACTGTTCTATTGGGTGTTCATCCTGGGTGGGTGTATCAGGCGACTCCAGGGGCAGGGAAGATTCATCCTGGGTAGGGGTTGTGGGATCCTCTGTGTAGGATTCTTCTGGCAGTGGGATCTCCTCAACTGTTATCTGTTCCGTGCTGATGTCAATAGTCTGTGAAAAACTTGTGTCGATCTCCACTGTCTCTTCCATAATGACTGTCTCCTCATATGTCTGGCTTTGCTGGGATGTGCTGATCTTTTTAAAGATGGGAGTGAACTCATCTTGCACATATCTAGACAATATAAAAACATTGTATATAAACCATGAAAGAACTGTCAAGAAAAGAATGGTTCTTGCTGCATACTAAATTTTAATATGTGGTATTAAGAGTTTGATGCATATATGCTCTGATATAGGTCAGTAGATCAATAGGGAATTATGAGTCCACCTCAGACAAGTTCAGAACAAGGCCAATACACTGATGGAGAAATACAAGTTATGGGTCTGCCCTATACAAGATCATAAGATCAATGATGGACTATATGGACTGATTTAAATACCAGAATGATTCCTTCAGATATTTAAAATTGTTTCTCAAAGGGAACTAATCTTACATTTATTAAGATCTTAAAATATTACCTATGTTTTAAATATTGCAAGATCATTTTCGTAAATTTTGGACACACATATCCTTTTAAATCATCACTAACTAATCTACTCATTTCTGCTCAAGTTAAAAAGAATCCTTGGTCTGTTTGTAGATTCATGCTAATATGATAAACTTCAGAAGGTGACTGTAAAAAAAACAGGTTTATTTTGTTATGACTCTAGGTCTTAAAGTAAGTAACAGTCTTAAAGTAAGTAACAGAAAGGAAGTGAAACCAAAAATCTAAGTAAAATTCAACAAACAATTTATTTCCCTAGAACACAAAGTAAAAATTCAAACGACACTTACAGTATTGTGAATTAAATCCTAAATATTTTATCAAAAGTCTATAGGTATAGAACATTCTGAATGAATTCCAATAGTCTTGAATGCCCTGATTTGATGTCATGTGATACAATGATACAATCCAGAATGTCTTTGAATGAGTTCTCAATAATCCCAAAGTAGTATTTTAGTCCAAAATGTAAATGAGCAATTCCAGTAAATAATTTATATAAATAATTCCTCTCAAATTATATCGGAACACAACTACAAATTCTGGTCATATATTCCCAAAGACTGATATGAAACCTCTATATATAAACTCCCACATGACTTTGATGCAATAGATTTCCAATGGAAACTCCCACATGACTTTGACGCAATAGATTTCCAATGGAAAGACCCAATAACTCATAAACAAGGCCAGGCCTTGAACTCAAATTCAAGTAAACAGCTTGTTTACTTCCAAAACTCATGACAAAATTCACATAGGCAAAAACTTCAACCCTCAATTACAGACAAAACTTAAGCACACAATATAGATATACATAACAATATTCAAACAGAATTCCTCTGCTTGCCTCCCACAGTTGAATGAATACAAAATATTTTTTTATCAGAGATACAGAATGTAAGCATGTCAAGTAAATTTGGGTTTATATTTGTATAATTATTATTACATGAAACAGCTTGAAGGTATATGAAGTAGGAGCCATAGCGGCAACAACTGTCAAAGAAAGCTTTGATGGGTTGTGAAGGACATTATCTAAAATGACAAAAAACACAAAATTCAACAATAATCTCCTTGAATATGTCTAATGAATTTCTCAGGACTATTTCATTGTTTATCAAAACTGATGTGGACATTTTACATGTCACAAGCATTCCAGACCTTTGACAAAATTTACCATGTAACTCTGAGATAGAAAACACTATCATCTTTCTATCTTCAATTTAAACTTAAAATATAAACATGAACAGGCATGTGCTATCTATTTTTAATTTACAGGAATATGGAAGTGTTTCTGCAAATGAAAGAAATGAAAGTTTACATCAGTATTCCTTACATATGCATGTTCATCATTGATTACCTTCTATTTCTAGTTCTCTGTCTACGTAAAGCTATCTTCTGCTCCTGCTTTTGCTCTCTAAGTTCCGCCTTCAGCTCCTCTTTAGTTTTTCTCTTTTTACTTGGTATCTTCAACTCTGTTTTCTTTGCTGAATCTCCATCTGCATCCGACTTCTCTGCTATTTCTGTTGTCACTTTCATCTCCTCATTTACATTAGGTTCTACAATAAGTAATATGGTAAACAGAGAGTTTAATTCTGTATCACAATAATACAGATAAGGGCTTACCCAATTCCAAGTGGGATAGTTTTTAAAAGTGATCCAGCACAAACAAAATACATGATTCTAACATATACAGCTGGACCACTCTGGTGGCCTAAGTGGTTGAAGCATCCGCCTCAGATGCAGGAGGTCACAGGTTCAAACCCCAGCCAGGTCATACCAAAGACTTACAAAAGTGGTTAAGTACAGCTGCCTCGCTAGGTGCTCAGCATCAAGACTGGTCAATCTGGTGTCAGGATAATGTGATTGGGTGGGACATGATGCTACATATCTGTGGCATGATGCCCCAGTGCTAGACATCACTTTAAACTGCCACACTGCAGACATTGTAGCGATATGATATTTAAAGACACACCATTACACTGATTGCATCATGTAATTACATTTCATTTATACACCTTATAATTGCCATTACATCAGTTGATAAATGTAAGAAAGATTTCCATTGGTCAGAACATAACTAAGTGATCATACCCAGTTGCATTTACTTCTGTATAAACTGTACGGAGAACTACTTTATACTTCTATAAATAGAGTCATGTGCAAAGTAACTAATGCAAACACTAAAATCGGTAGGTAACACCACATGCCTTTAAAACTGAATAAAAACGGTGGGTTTATATTTTATATAGAAAATTATAAAAAAGTGATTAGACAGATTCAAATAACAAATCATTATGATTTTTCTGAAGATAAATAATTCTTTCTTTGATTAGATTTGAAGAAAAAAAATGCTGGGAAGCGCAAAATCTGCCAAGAAGAACATTGGGTCTATGTTGTACAGCATTTTCACTGTGGTTCATTATAAAATGAATTTAAATCTATAGGTAAATGGATATAGCAATTGGGAGGAGCAGGGTTCAAGAATAGCACTATAGCAATTGGATTCACAGTTCTACAATGCAAGATGCCGACCTTGATAGTTACGATGTGGTGACGGGTGGGTAAAAATCCTGCTACTCCCCCCATCGTAACTGTCAGGGTTGATGTCATGCACTGTTTCACTATTGGATCCCCATCGCTATAACCATTTACCATTACAAATGAATTTAAAACTATTGGTAAATGGATGGAGATATTGGGAGTCAAAGACTAACATTATAACAGTTGGATTCACAGTCCTACAATGTAAGTCAACGACTATGCTGTGTTTCATCTGAATTTATTTCTAATATTTCACGGCCATCCTATGGCAACAAACAGACATACAAATAACCTATTCACTTCTGGATATGTCTGTATATCACATAACATTTCTGAATTAAAACATCTTAACTCCCATCTGACATAACAACAAATATAGTCCAATAATAGAAACTTCAAATCTTAAACATTACAATGATGAGATCAATTTCATTTACCAGCAGATTCTTTCTGCAGAGTTTCTATCTTATCATCCCCTTCATTTTTGTCACTGCTGTTCTTTTCATCCTCCTGACTAGTTTTGTCTTCTTCCTTCTTTCTCCTCCTTTCTTCTCTCTGTCTAGATTTCTCTTCCTCCCTCTCCTTCCTGCGTGCTTCAATGTCAGCCCTTCTCTGCAAGCGGCGCAAATAGCGATCCTCCTTCTCACGAGCCTAGAACAAAAGTGATTTTTTTTAGGTGGGGGAACTTGTTTATTAATAATTGTTAAATAAAGCAGAGATATTTGTAGCCAAACTAAACAAGCAGAAAGAAGAAATCAAAGTTACATCTTTTCATATAGGTCAGAGGTCAATCAAGGTCAAGTACATTGTGCATGATCATAATCATTACGAAATACATCAAATCAACAAATATGCATGAATTTCTTTTTCTTTACACTAAATAATAAATATATACACAAACACAAAAATTCTGCTTTATTTGAGTAACTGGACTGATGTGCCTGACTACATGAAGACTTCCTCTATCCTTAAAGATCTCTGGCCTTAATGACCTTTTCAATATAAAATGAGAAATGTGTCCAGAATTGTATTTTAAAAAACTTCAAAATGCTAAGCAAAATGTTTAAGTCAAACAGAGCTGGTTATAACAGAGTCAAAATTCTGAAGAAAACAAAAGCTGAAAACAGAACTAAAGGAAGGTATTTTTTATATTAGGATTCAATCACAGTGGACAAATGCAGACGACACTACTGTCAAGGTCACTACTTTCCCCACCACCGAATATGGCAAAGGAATAAAAAATCATTTGTAATGACAACTGAAGTATCAATTTAGGTATCTACATGACAAGAAATGCCTTTTACTTTTGCTGCATGTTTTGCATAAAATAATCCTCACTAAGAAATGTTTCTATATTACCAATACTTGACACTTTGTGTATTTAAATGTGTACAATAAGTTTCTGCACCCATATTCCTGTTTTGGGAGATATATAAGGTATGAGAACTAAGATGTGGACAAAGATTTTTCATTAAATCACAAGTGTAGTGTATTATCATATGAGCTCTTTGGACTGCATATATTCTATATTTTCATGATACTGCAATGTTTTCTTTTACCCTCATTTGGGTATCAGAAATCCCCTAAGTTTTATTTCACCCTCAGTTCTGACACCAAGGTCTTTTTTGTTTTACTCAATTTGATTTCCAGGTCTGACACAATGGGGATTTTCGACTCTCAATCTTGTCCCCCTAGGGGATACACTATATGGTGTGATCCATCAAACCAGAGTGCTGACAGAAGATACATATTTACAAAAAATTACTGATGAGTTTTCATTTAATTTCAGCATACCGAAATAGATCTGATGTCATTGTGGCCAAGAGGCAATCTTTTACTGTTACATGTTAATGTTATAATGGGGGCTCAGCAAAGTTAAGCGTATAACATTGTATCATTTCAATCGACAGAATTTTTTAAAACCTGCAACTCTGATTAAAATGACACTTTACCAGTTTCAATAAACTGAGATAAGTGAGTTTCACCTCCTGTCAATCATATCAAGAATAATTTAACAATCTTAGACCACTAACCTAATTTATGAATGACTTCTCATAAAGAAAAGCTGCAAAGACTTTTGTTTTCATCACTAAAATTCTGAACAGAAATTTCTGTTTTCATGATATCACTAATATTTTAGAACGAAGACTTCTGCTTTTATTATATCACTACTATTTTAGAACATTGACTTCTGTTTTCATGATATCACTAATATTTTAGGGCTGAATCTGTTTTCATGATATCACCAATATTTTATAACAATGACTTCTGTTTTCATCATATCACTAATATTTCGAATGCAGGGTAGGAAAGTTTGACGACCTTAAATTGCACCAGAATAAAATTCTTCACCGAGACCAATTCAGGGCTTGTGTTTTGTAAATGCTGGAGAGCTGCAAACAGCTCTCCTGGTAGTGTTGAGGAGAGTTAATCACTCTCCTCAAATATTTTACATCATTTTTTTGCAGCACTTTGACACAATACTGTATAGCAAAATAGCAGAACCCATAAACATATCAGTAAGAAAATTAGGCCTATTGTGCTTTCATGGACCTGTCTTAATCATTTTATGAGAAAATATTCCTAGGGAATAAGATAGTTATCATGAATGAAAGTCCCTCTATCATGAATGAAAGTCCCTCTATCATGAATGAAAGTCCCTCTTAGTGAGGGTTAGATATGCTCTCTTGATAGTGTGGACAAACCACATGTAAACATTGGAAGCAAAGACATCAGCAGAGCTCTTCATAGATATGAAGAGATGTTTCCATCCCTTTCTTCTCCCTTTTCAAGAGGCCAAATACAACCATAATTCCCTACCTGTGCAGAGAAGTCTATCCTGATCATTTCCAGCATAGATACGACTGAGACTGGGGATTTTGATAGCAGAGCTACTGAAGGAAGCTGGAATTTTGTACACAAAAGAGAGAAACATTTTTATGTAAACAATGCATGAAAGTTGCTCCAATTCCTACTGGATACAAAGGAGACCAGGAAAGCAATTTTTAATGTAAGGTTCTTGAAAGAAGCTTCACCCTAATGGTTCATAGGTTTTTTTTGACAAAGTCCATAAAATACATGATAGATTCCATCTGGGCACTAATGAGTACCTGGTCTCTGCAACTCAACAGACATTATAAGAATGAAAAGATGACAGTTCAAACCAGTGGAAGGGCTCTTAGAGAACTTCAGCATATTAGAAAGGACTGACCTATAGCTCTTGATAGTAGTGATCAAACATTCTCTCTCTTTGTACAGGAAATGAAAAATGTTTGCCACTGCATTCAAAGAAGGACAGCTAGAATCCTTGCAATTCTTATGGCACCAATTGCAAAAGATTCTCCACTTTGCATCATAGACTTTACATATGGACCATCTCCTAGTCTGGATGCATGCAGTTGGTAACATTGCTCAAAAATATGTCCTGGCTGATTAAAGATTGGAAAAGAAGTTCATCCCATTTAAGTGAAATCCTTCAAAAGTGTTAGCTCCAGCTGGCTTGGAATAAGCCCTAGCTGGGTTACCATGGACCAGCAGTAGGACAGATCTTGCAAGAGGCCAATGTGCTCCAACCAGTCATTGTAGTATTGTCACATGGGGATCGCCAGAGCACTCAGGTGGGTGGCAACTACTTACACCATCCAGGTAAATGCTCTCAGACTGGAGGCTAGGCTGAAGGGCTAATCTTGAAACTGAATCCCCACCCCTTACCAGGCAAAACTGCAAGTATTTCCTGTGAGAAGGAAAATCGTAATGTTATGATAAGCCTCAAATTCCCATCATTGTGGAGGACAGCAAAATCCTGAGTAGAAAGCTGGAGACTGGTCATTTTACACCCTCTCTACTGCACCCGTCTGCAGAAGGGTATGCAGCTCGTCCCTTAACTGAACCAGTTTTGACTGGTTGTTGTTGTAGGGTTTAACGCCGTTTTTCAGCACAAGATAGGCTATACATGGCAGCCAGTATTAATGGTGGAGGAAGAACCCTGGAAAACCATGGAAAGAACCACCAACCCATGAGAAGCTACTGGCAAGCTTTCTCACATACCCACATTGGCCAAATCTGAGACTCGAACCCACACAGACAGAGGTGAGATGGCAGTGATCCGTAACGGTGAGCGCTTTAGACCACTCAGCCACTTGGGGCCCCCGTTTTGTCTGGTGAAATAGGATAGAGGTCCTTGAAAGAGAAGGATGTCCCCAGAAATGAAGCTGATAGCCCTCATTTGGTATAGAAAGGGCCCACATATTGTATAAGATGCCCTGGTTAAACCTCTAAAATGAGGGCTAGCCAAGCACCCAGGGGATCCTGGGAAGAGGACTGCATGGCAGAAGAGGCAAGTCCCTCAGGCCTACCTCCCCTTCCTAAGGAAGGGAGACAAGTCTGCAAACATCCTCCCTTGGGTCTCCTAACCACCATATCTAACTAAAGATAAGCCAGCAGGAGGCTTGAATTGGGCTTGCGGCCAGAACTGCAGAGGTTGTATCCTCTTAAAAACTTGAGAGAAGGTCCTGAGGGGCAGTCAGGATGAACTGCTCCTCCCTATCTGGGAATGGGACTCACTCTCACCACCAGCACTTCCTCCCTAGATAGAGATCTGGATGAAACCCAATCTGGCACTAACTTTGTCAATATGACCATCAGGGATCCTTGGACCTTATTATTGTTCTCTACCTAAAAGAAAGATCCCATATCCTCCTTGGATCAAGGAAGTCTTACTGTGTACTGCAAGTCTCTCTGAAGGATCCCATATTCTATTGGGATCAAGAACTCTTACTACTCTGAGTACTTCAGGTCTCACTGAAGGATCCCGTATCCTCCTGGGATCAAGAACTCTTACTCTGATTACTGCAAGTCTCATTGAAGGATCCCATATCCTCCTGGGATCAAAACAGAATTCTTCTCTAACAAAGTTAAAGATCCTACACCCTCCTGGAATATTTATGAATATATTCCAATGCAATAATTATTAATGTGTACTGACAATGCAAGTACTTATTCAATATTTCAATGGAACAGAGAAAATAAATTTCCAAAATGGCACCAAGCTTAGTGATACTTACCCTGATACCAGATACGGGGAACAGTATAATATGACTGTGCACTGCATGATAACATGGTTCAATAAAGATCTCAATTTGAATAGAATAAAGTTCAAATTTGCTAGGACTGAGGTAATATCACTCAATAATTATGGAAAACTGATTAAATTGCTAAAATACATCTTTTGGAACATATTAAAAAAAATACAAGATTTCCATGAGCAAATCTAACAGGTCTGACACATAGTCATCCAAGGAAAAGAGGAAGAGCAATCCACATGGACCTATGACTTGGTAGTCAGACTTGGTCCACATGGGCCTATGACTTGGTAGTCAGACTTGGTCCACATGGGCCTATGACTTGGTAGTCAGACTTGGTCTGTGTTCTTTCTGTTCTAGATGTTCAGGAACTTCTACTGGAAGGATGGAAAATATGAGTTTGGATGAGGGTACTTTGTCCCAGAATAGGTAAGCAAGACAACAGTGACAGATATTGTGTTGCTGCTGCTAAAAACAGAGTTTAGTATTTTCATAAAGAAATTATCATCAGTGGTGTTCACTGTATTAAGTCAGGTGGGACCCAGCTCAGCATCCGAGGTGTCTCTGTCTCTATTCAATACGCAATATGTAGCCTTTTCATTACAAGTGCAGATAAATCCAGCAAACTTCTCAATACTTTATTTAGAGTTCAGTGTATCAGAGGTGAGATGTCTGTAACCTGTAATGGCCAGCACCTTAAACCTCTGAGACCCCAATGTATCATTTATGCAGCAGTATTTGATGAACATGTAGGCCTTTTGTAGAAAATATTCATTTTAATTAAATGGTGGACCAGATTAAAATTTTGTTATCTATATAGGTGCTGTCAGAATTACATACAATTACAATAGGTCCACATTCATTTCCATATATATATATATATATATATATATATCTATATATATATATACACACACACTGAAAATAAATTTTATTTTTATAACTTGTTTTTCTTTCTTCATTGATTCTAAACCCATTCTGTCTGTCCACATAACAGCCTTGAGGAAATGCAATAAACTTTGAACATAGCTAACGAGCCCCTAACCTCCACAAATTAGAGAACATGAGACAATAAAAACCAATTATTGAATATGTCACATTTTATGTTTTACCATTTCTGTCATTTTGGTACATGTTGCAATTTAAATGAAAAGAGTTAATGAGTGTGTATATAATTTAAATAGAATCAGTTCATTGATAGCAAACTGGTATGACATAGCTACTTGCTTACTATTATTACTACTACTACTCTCTCATACAGGTTTTACTCCATGGAGATTCAAACATGAGTCAGTGGGTTAAGACACCCATTATCTAGCCTAGCAAGCACCAACCCCTAAACCCGCTCAACCATGCATGCATCACAGAAATTAGCTACAAGTCACATTTGTGCATATCAAGCATGGCGATAATGTGGACCTGGATTTGAATCCCTGTAGAGTATGATTTTAAAAATCTCTAGCCTGTATGATAATATTATATCTTTATTTTTAAAAATTCACTCAATGTTATCAAGCATTCTCTTGTAGAATCCTGGAACAGCAATGTCTGCTTCATTTGATATATATATATATATATATAATATACACAGTAGAACTTCGATTATCTGTCAGGGTGCGGGACCGAGACCATGACGGATATGAGAATAGATGGATAAAAGAATATGTACATTAAAAGTATTATACAACAGAATGGGCCATCAAAAAAATCATAATATCTACATATGTACATGTACCTGTTTTTAATATTTTGACGTACAATGCCCTGATGGTTAACAGAGACTGATTGTTAATTGGGTGCCAGATAATCAAAGTTTGTTATGTATATGTAATTTAATTACTTGTTTGTTAGTTTTTTTATTTTATTTTATTTCATTAAATGTTATTGTAATGATAACTTTATTTACTGGATTTGACATTTTTCCAGAAAATTCAGTTCAGTTCTGTTTGACCTGATAAACAGGCAGTAGAAGAAACATTGTTTCTTTTGCTGACTTAGATTCAGAACTATTGTCAAGTTTGTATTAAACAACTTTTTAAAAAAAAATTTTTATTCAATCTTATAGTAAGATTCATTCAGTGGAATCAAATCCATACCTAGCATATGTGATAATCGGCATGTAATGTTTCTATGCCGCTCTGAGAAAGTGATCACATGACCCCTATCAGGGAATCTGTTTTGCGTCTTAATTTACTGTATAGTCATTATCTTAAGAAGAAATAGCCAGTCGTGCTTTAAACCTTTGAAGTTCAAAGGTGTTTTGTTGTGACCAGTTTGAGTTGAATTTTTTTTAATTTTATTCAATTTAAAGTAATTTATTTTCCCTGGAAAATACTAGTGCTCATCAGAATTCTTGGACAAAGACATTTATTGAAAATTATTTGGAATTCCAAACTGGAATATTATTCTTGGTGATTCAACAAAGAACTGTTGACACATCAGGACAAAGCAGGCCATCGAAGACATCATCGCCTTCCATCTTGGAATTTCATCGGGATTTGAACTGCGATTCACTTAGGACTTTTATTTGATAGGACTTGTGTTTTTTTTATTCTTGGATTAATTTCGGATTAGATTCATAAACCATAAGTCCTTTTTCTTATTTTTACCTTGTTTTTCTAGGGAAATAAATTATTTGTTAAATTTACAAAGCTTGTTGGCTTCACTCTTTTCTTGTTATTGTACGAGCCAGACATGTAACAAGTTCTACTGTATATATAAAAGCTAGTCAAAGCTAAGTGCAAAATGAGTGTCCAGATTTAAAAGTATGCAAAACTGTGGTCTTCTATTTTTCAACTGATGCCCTTATATCCTTTTTATTACTGGCTGAAATAAGCTGTTATAATAATTAAATGAAGAGTGTAACAATGATGTCATGCTCAGAATAATTGTCTTTACTAAATTTCAGTTGTGATTCCTCACAGTCACTATTTAAAACCTTAATTAAATACTACTTTATGTCTAATAAACCCCTATGACTATGTGTGTAATAAGATACTTATCAAGGTATTTCTTTACAAACTTAATTATTGACTCTTGCACAAGCACATGTCACGATTCATTAGCTTGCCAACACTGACAGAACAAATAACATTTGTTCACAAGT
This sequence comes from Megalonaias nervosa, assembly GCA_016617855.1. Lineage (NCBI taxonomy): Eukaryota > Metazoa > Mollusca > Bivalvia > Unionida > Unionidae > Megalonaias > Megalonaias nervosa. The sequence goes on from JAECUM010037871.1 coordinate 16,238, forward strand.
AAATTACTCCCTTGTGGATAAAAAAATCTCAATATTAAAGACATTAGAAGACTATGACACCCTTTATTAAAAAAGAAAAGTCCCTAAGGCTTTGTGTACTACGTCTACTGTGGAAAGGACCAAAACCTGCACCTTCATATTTCTGACAATTTGAATCGTATTTATAACTTAAAAATTACATTTTTGGTGTCAGTGAATGTAATATTTTAAGATGTTTTCAGACAGAGAAAAAGGCAATTATTTAAGCAATTATTTTAGACACGCAGAAAATATGATATTAACTTTCACAATTTTTATAAATTATTGTGCAATAAAATATTATGACAATTCATCAGATCTACGTTGCGCAGTTTACCTCTTTATAACATGCGCCTAACTGCGTGACAACAGAATATATCCAGCTCTGCTGGCAAATTATACAAGTTCAAGCAGATTTGGGTTAATGCTATCTGTTGTTGTTATTGTTGTTATTGTTATAGGGGTTTAATGCCATTTTTCAGCTCCGGTGGCCTAGTGGTTAGAGCGTCCGCCTCGGATGCGGGAGGTCGTGGGTTTGAACCCCAGCCAAGTCATACCAAAGACTTTAAAAAATGGTACTAACAGCTGCCTCGCTTGGCGCTCAGCATTAAGAGGTTAGTGTTAGGACTGGTCAGCCTGGTGTCAGGATAATGTGACTGGGTGGGACATCATGCTACATGTCTGCAGCATGATGCCCCAGTGTGGGACATCACTATAAACTGTCACACTGCAGACATCGTAGTGATATGACTGAAAAATTGTTAAAGCTACGTTAAAAATCTAAATCACACACACACACACCATTTTTCAGCACATATAGGCTATACATGGCGGCCACTTTAAATGGTGGAGGAAGAACCCGGGAAAACACCGGAAAGAACCACCAACCAACCAGAAGCTACTGGCAAGTTTTCTCACATACCCACACTGGCAGAGTGCAAGACTTGAACCCTTTCAGACAGAGGTGAGATGGCAGTGATCTGTAACAGTGAGCGCTTTAGACCACTTGGCCACTCGGGGCCCCTATTGTTATCTGTAGCAGAGTACATATTATAACTTGAATAAAGTGCACTATGTACCAGGATAAAACACTCTACTAGAGTATGATGCAAGAGTTTCAAAATGAGAGTTCAAGGTCTTCCCTGAATGCAAGAGTTTCAACATGAGAGTTCAAGGTCTTCCCTGAATGCAAGAATTTCAACATGAGAGTTCAAGGTCTTCCCTGAATGCAAGAATTTCAACATGAGAGTTCAAGGTCTTCCCTGAATGCAAGAATTTCAACATGAGAGTTCAAGGTCTTCCCTGAATGCAAGAGTTTCAACATGAGAGTTCAAGGTCTTCCCTGAATGCAAGAGTTTCAACATGAGAGTTCAAGGTCATCCCTGAATGCAAGGGTTTCAAAATGAAAGCTCAAGGTCTTCCCTGAATGCAAGAGTTTCAAAATGAGAGTTCAATCTCTTCCCTGAATGCAAGAGTTTCAAAATGAGAGTTCAAGATCTTCCCTGAATGCAAGAGTTTCAACATGAGAGTTCAAGGTCTTCCCTGAATGCAAGAATTTCAACATGAGAGTTCAAGATCTTCCCTGAATGCAAGAGTTTCAACATAAGAGTTCAAGGTCTTCCCTGAATGCAAGAGTTTCAACATGAGAGTTCAATCTCTTCCCTGAATGCAAGAGTTTCAACATGAGAGTTCAAGGTTTTCCCTGAATGCAAGAATTTCAACATGAGAGTTCATGGTCTTCTCTGAATGCAAGTTTCAGCATGAGAGTTCAATGTCTTCCCTGAATGCAAGAATTTCAACATGAGTTCAAGATCTTCCCTGAAAGCAAGAATTTCAAAATAAAAGCTCAAGGTCTTCCCTGAATGCAAGAGTTTCAACATGAGAGTTCAAGGTCATCCCTGAATGCAAGAGTTTCAACACAAATCATACTGCAGATTATCTTTATTCTTATATGATCATTATACTTTGGTGTGCAAATTATGTTCCAAAAACCACCAAAAAAGTTTAGATTTTCAAATATAAAAACTGTACTCAAGCAGCTGATATAATAAAAATCCAGCCGGAACCAGCCAGATCATCATATAAAATCAGCACTATAAATACCCTGAATGCCTTGTGGAATCATGATATAAAATTAGCACTATAAATACCTTGAATGCCTTGTGGAATCATGATATAAAATTAGCACTATAAATACCCTGAATGCCTTGTGGAATCATGATATAAAATCAGCACTATAAATACCCTGAATACCTTGTGGAATCATGATATAAAATCAGCACTATAAATACCCTGAATGCCTTGTGGAATAATGATATAAAATTAGCACTATAAATACCCTGAATGCCTTGTGGAATAATGATATAAGATCAGCACTATAAATACCCTGAATACCTTGTGGAATCATCATATAAAATTAGCACTATAAATACCTTGAATGCCTTGTGGAATCATCAAATAAAATTAGCACTATAAATACCCTGAATGCCTTGTGGAATAATAACTGTCTGTACTGGCACTAGTACAGCAAGGCTGACTATGGATGTATGCAATTTGGAACTAAACTTACTGTGCAGAAACCATTATTTTTTATTAGACTTATCATGACCATGACCTTTGTCCTTAAGATCCCAAACTCTATAGGTTTCTTTATTATCCAAGTGCAAGCCATCAAGAAAGTTGGATTCAAGAACATCCTCTTAAACAAAAGTTACTGTGCAAAACCCATTTCTCTTCCAAGTTATGTTGGCTTTGATCTTTAACCTTCTGACTCAAAAATCAATTTGCCTTTTCCATACCTTTACTACAAGCCTTCCATAAGGTCCATGTTCGATATCAGACTGGCACAATTTCTATTTAGTAATAGGAAGTCTTTTGGTGAAACCACACTGCCATCTAGGAAAAGTGGTGATAATAAGATTTCCGAGATGGCCATTGTGAGAGTCATATTGGAAGTTACATCAGTACCATTTTCATTTAGAACCAACTTGACATCATAAGAAGTCACTCAGTGAAAAACACCACAATGAAATGACTATTCATTCAGGAGAAATAGTGGAACAAGATTCTCAAGACGGCCACCGTGGCAAGCATACTAAATGCTTGAAGAGTACCATTAAGACCAACTAGACATCATAAGAAGTTGTTTAGTAAATAACCTATACTGAAATGACCATCCATTCAGGTGGGGTATTGATAATATTTTAAAGATGGCCACTGTGGTTGCCATATTGGATATCAGATCTATACCATTTTCATTCTGGACCAACTAGACATCATAAGAAGTCTTCTGATGAAAACCCTGTATCAGGAGAAGTAGCAATAACAAGATTTTCTTGACTACAACCCTGATGGCCATATTGGACATAAGATCTACACCGTTTTCATTTAGGACCAATTAGACCTCATAAGAAGTCTTTCTGTGAAACTCCATGTTGATATGACCATCCATTCAGGAGTAGCCATAGCAAGATTCTGAAAAATGGACAATGGCTATGCTGATCATCAGATCATCACCATTTTTATTTAGGACCTAGCAGACATCATAAAAAATCCTTTGGTAAAAACCTCCTGTCAACATGACTTTCCATTCCGGAGGAACAGCAAAAACAAGATTTTTAAGATGACTGCTTAAGTGGCCATATTTGACATCTGATGGGCACCATTTTCATTTAGGACCATACAGAAGTCATGAGAAGTCTTTTAGTGAAAACCCAATGTGGACATGATCATCCATTTATGAGTAGTGATAACACGATTTTAAACATGGCCATATTGCCCATCAGATCAGCACCCATTACCTTCAGGGCCAAGCAGACATCATAAGAAGTCTTCTGGTGAAAGCCTTGTGTCAATATGACTTCCCATTTCTGAGGAGTAGCAATAACAAGATTTTCAAGATGGCCATTGCGGCAGCCATATTGGATGCTTAAGTGACACCATTTTCATTTAGGACCAACTAGAGCATGGGATATGTGTGTGTGTATGTAAAGCATCACATCATTCCTTCAAGTAACAACCTTGTGCTAAAGGACAGATGGACTACAGACAATGGATGAAGGACGAAAGCCATGAGACCATCCCATAAGCTCTTCTGGTCTATAACCAATAGAGCTAAAAATCATGCATTTGAGAAAGGCAAAGAACAGAATGCTTCCCTTTATTTTTGTACTAGCAAGCAAGATCAGCAGTTCACCATGGCCAACACCCAATGTAGCAGATAAGTAAAGCTAATAGCTTTTTACCAAAATTACCAGAATTGCCTTCTTAAATATTTGCATACACTTAAATTGAACATGTTGTCATGAAATGATGAAAAGCCTGTAGGTATGACGATAATGCTAGATGAAACCCTGATAGCAAAGCTGTTTTATAACAACTAAGTTATCATTCCATTTGCTTTCAATTGACAATTCCAGCAAAGACTGAAATGAGCTAGAATATAAGTTCTCTTGTGGTGATAAAAATAATGAAATTTCTTCTGAATTTTTCACATTTGAACAAGAGATTTGGGGGACCATGTTTAAAATTTTTAAATTTAGTTGCATAATAGTTGAGTAAATTATAAGATCATGAAGCCAGCTTGCATCTCTCTCTCTCTCTCTGCAGTATAATCAACCACTGAAATCCATGTATATATCATTTTTTAAAATAGAATTTCAATGGTATATGCTTTTTAATTCTTTTATTGATAAAACAAAAATCAAGGTAAAATGAATTTTGACATACAGACCAGCACTTTCCAATAGCTTGAACAGAAACTTATTTTCAGTCTGTATGTAAATATTTGAAACAAACAAAATTTTAAAATTGAGAAACAATCAATGAAA
>JAECUM010037873.1:0-12953 GCA_016617855.1 Megalonaias nervosa
GTGGTATTGCCACTTCTGGTACAGGTACCAGGGGAAGTGGTCATATTACTCCATGCCCCAATAACGTCCTTGCCGATGTTGATAGACTAGAAATTTTGGTTGGCGGAAAACAAGCAGGTAATAATTCCCCAGAAATCATGAATGAAGCAGCTGCTATTTGTCAGAGATTATTTACAGGAGGTATCATGGACATTAATTTTTATTGTTCCCTCATTGATGAAATCGTTGATGATTGCCACAGTGATTGATGCAATTAAATCAGTGACAACAAATTAAAATGATCATACATAGTGCTCAAAGTGGACCTGTAATGGTCAGAGTGATAAATTTGCGATTATCAACCTATAAAGTTACCAGCGGTGATGGACTCGGTGATGTTGTTCAGGGTCTATTCAGAAGGATAACTCCAAAAGCAATACCGATTGCAAAACAATTATCAATGAAAGCTATTGACGTTGTTCGTGATAAAGGTATTGGTGCTGTTGGTGATGTTAGCAAAGCATTCTCAGCAATCACGGATAGACTAGCACGATTAATACGACGATAACCTCAGCCAGTAAAATTACCTAGCACCTAAATTATGCCTGCAAATATTAGTAAAGCAATAAATCAAGCTGCAAATCAAAACTAGCAGAGTTGGCTAGTGTACCCCAATCAGCAAAAGAAACAAATATAACTGTTGTTTTTTTTATTCTGATTCAGAAACAGAAATATTTTTTATTTTTATTTTGCTTCAGATATATTTTGTTTTAAGCAAATATTTATTATATAATGAATTCCGAAAATATTAATTTAATTATTTTTGAGATGAAAAAATTAAATGATGAGGATATAGAATTTTCTGATTAATTGGATCCTGAAAAAATCACAAATTATTTTGAAGCGCTACAGGAACGGAAATATGATGGGAGATATATACTAGGAGCTGAATACCGGTATACTGAATATATATACTGAATAATGCTAAATTACTTCACAAGCTATTAAACAATCTCTACTTTATGTAGATGATGAGGATATTCAAAAATTTGTTTCACTCGCAAACGCGATTGAGACAGTTAGATAAGAGTTATCGCGCGAATATGAAACAAAAAGGATTGTGAGCTCACGTGTGCGACAGCTGAAAAAAAACTTATGTACGATTGTCAACTAGGTGACAAAGTCACTGACTAAGGTCAAGAGGGATTATGAAAGTGAAAATTGTATTTATTTTTATTCAGATTATAATACTTATTCTGATTCAGATTATAATATTTATTCTGATTCAGATTATAATATTTATTCTTATTCTGATTCTGACTCAGATTATTTTTTAAATTTATTTTTGATTCTGACTCTGATTATATTTTTATTGTGAAAAAATCAGTCAGGTCAGGATCTCACATACAAACTTATTATCAAAACTCCATTACGTAAATCAAGAAGGTGTCCCTTCTGGTCAGTAAATCTGAAATGTATCCGTGACAACAGCGGATTATGACATCGTAGATAAACCGGATTAACAGGTACGGACACAATTAAAAAACCAGAAGGTACTTCAGGGGTAAATGAATATAAGATAATAATAAAGATAAGTAAATAATATATACAATATAAATGAATATAAGATATATCCCTGTTGTGCCTGCCTAGATTTATTAAGGTCTACTTGTCGTCGACTGCATCACATGCAAGATTGACTGCGATCGTTGATACAATCTTGACAATACCTGGTGATATATGACTACCACCGCTGTCTGGATCATTGTTGTGTTGAAGAATAATAGTCGGAGGGGATATTTTTCTCCACGCGGCAACGATTCGTGGAAAACACTTATCGATGATATCGTTGACAGTTTTCTTCAGCTCGTCGACGTTATATTCTCGAAATTTCAATGTTGGCTGATCTGCCTCTGACAACAAATTGCTGGCCAGGAATATTTCTTTGGTTGATAAACCACTGATTTTATCAGCGTCGCTACTTTCAATCACCGCTTATATAATTTTCTGATGATAATTTTCTAAATCCGATGTTAATTTGTTCAGGTGCTCTATTTGCTTGATGATTTCGCCCCTCAGATAATAGCCAAGGTGGGAGGGGAGGTACTCGCTAATATAACGGGTGAATGACTGGCGTAGTTGTTCACTCATTTGTTTGTGCTCAGTATTAATGATTTTGAAATGATTTTCGAAATAATTTTTTGACAACGAATATCTTCCATGATTCCATACCAAGGTACCATATCTTTCTTCCTCACCCTGACGAGGTTTGATTCGAAAGCCACGTTTGAATTCAGGTATAAGTGCCCATATTTCGTACTCTGGAGTTTTCTTCCAGTACATTTTCTTGTCTGTAATAAATCACTGTGTTGTGGCTGTGGTGGCAGCGTCGCTGACGCTGCAGGCGCTATCTCTGGTTATTCTAATACAGTTCTGATCGATGATTGATATATGTCTACGGTATAGACATATCGCGGCTGATAATTATGACTCGTTAACTGTAGTAGCGATTTTGGATTCTTTTCCAGTGATAGATTTAATCCTGCGTTGAAATTCAATATTAATCTGTTCTATTTGATATCTGCCCGTAGGAATAGCAACAACTTGCCAATCTGGAGTTCCATCGGGTTTAGTTTTATAAGAAAACACTAATGAGCAGTTTTGCGGGGAATCCACTGAATGACTTTGATCTAATATTTGTTAGCTGTAATATACTCGCAATTGTGCTAACGCTATTTCTTTGGCTCGAATTGCCTTAATCATTTCTGCGAATTCCTGATCTGATATTATTCCATCACTGAGCACTGATCATATCAGCGATGATAATTTGGCATGCGAGTGTGTTGCCGCTAATAGCAACTTTGTATATTAGTGTAATTTATCAGCCGCACACGTGGATATTTTTTTCTGATATTATATTAAGAATGCCAGCAACACCGGTTGCAACTGCAACAGCAATTCCTATTACTGGTGCTATTATGTACGATGCTGATAATGATCCAATTATAGTTGCTGTTACAGCGACGGCCGCGGTCACCGAGTATACAATTATGTCAGTAACAGCCATATGTCTGCGGTATTTTGTTTTAGTTTTTCTGTATATTCATCAATGATATTTTTCAGTTAGGTCTGCAACAAACACACTTGTTCTTGTCTGTAATGTTGCGCTGCAACAAAGTCAATCGATTGGTTCATTATACAATTTAAGTGGGTGGTAGTTTCACGACTAATTCGAGACACCAATAGTAAATCAAGCCGGGGCTCCTTTCTTCGAGTATCACTATAACTCTTGCATCGTCGTTTTGATCCAGTACCACTAACACAAGTCGAGAAGATTCATTAACTGGAAAACACCATTAAATCATAGTGAATATTTTAAATGTTGAAATGCCGAGTACTAAGAGACTGCATATATCGGTAACCTCATCTCGATGTCTGATGAATCTAGTATCGACAAGGTCCCATAATGTTGATCCAGACGCTGCTGTATATCTTACACTGTAGGTATTTTTTTTTTTATTTCGGAGAGTTTAATGTCGACGACTGCTGGATTTCCAAAAATTATATCAATATTTTTATTTATGTCAGAGAGTTTAATGTCCACGACTGCTGTATTTCCAAAATATTCATTAATATTTTTATTTATGTCAGGTAATTTAATGTCGAATGACTGCTGGACTTCCAAAATATTCATTAATGGTTTTATTTGTGTTTCTACGAAAATTCAAAAACGTTTGTACGTGAGTAGTATATTCAGATCTAAATGTGGCCAGTCCATCATTGATTGTCAGTAACAAGTTCATCGTCGGAATGTTGCTATCGCCGACGTATTTCTTCGTTTCAGCGTCAACGTTTGATTCTGGTTCTATAAGACCAGCAATTTTATTATTAGACATGTTCAGAGAAATAGTCATTGTTTTCACCGGCGGATAACAAACGATCATTGATCTCAGTTCTGATCGTGTTGTTGTTGCTGTCTACGTATCTTTTTGTTGCCACGTCATCGTCTGATTTTGGTTCTCTCGCACAGATAATTGTATTTCTGCTCATATTGAGATCGCCATACATAATATCTCTAATTCATCTGATGCGTCCAGCAATCTCTCCCGTGATTGTTAAGTCTGATTCCTCCTAGTTTTTAATTTTACTGTTCTTAGTAAATGCCGCTAAGTTGCATCTGGAACTCGCAGAATAATATCTGTCAACGGGATATTGTTCGTCATTAATCGTCCTTGTTGATCCTGAAAAACAACAACTTCATTTTGGTCCACATGCACGAGATGCAAAATAATAGCTATCTCGTCCTTGATATTATCAAGTGTTGCGTATTTGGATAATTCTCTTTGAGGTTTACCCTGAGTAAAACTCCGAGCAGGTCTTCCAAAAATATCTACCATTGTATATTCACTAATGCCTGTTTAAAATGTTGGACAACGTGGTATACTCGTGCACGACTTTATGAGGCGTTGTTGTTGACGATGACACAACGTCGAGTATAGCAATTACTTCACGGCCACATATTGGCGGATCAGTTATTGTCTGTATTGGTAATGTTGAATACCATACGGGAGTGTTTTGAAGTCTGTTGACATATTTTAAACTTCCGTCGGTGGTGCCAGTTCATACGAATCAAAATAAACAATTCCACGTGGATCAATCGAGTACGCAACCCGGTGAGTACCTGGACCAGAACTTCCATAGAGATTAATGATACCGGTTTCAACACGGTTCGGTTATTTTGGTAATTGATCACGCATAAAAACACCTCTGACGTTTTTGATATTTAATCGCTTAGCAGAATCAAGTATATCAAAATTGGACAACTGAAGTATCAACGATGTGTCCCGGGCTGTGCTAGACCACTCTCCGTGAATTGACCATGCCAAGAATGAAGGGTTCCTGGCAGTCTTAGACCTTTCCCTGTTGATTTCTTTTTTTTTGGGGAAGTTCTAATTCCTTGTCCTGTTGATTTCTTTAATGCCATCCCAGCGGCACTTCCAGCAGCACCAACTGCAGCTGCTTTACAACAGCTGGTACTGCAGAGGCAATCAACGCTGGTAAAGTTGCAAGAAGTGGAAATATACAACCCGTCTTGATTGCGTCTTTAATGGCGCCATCAGAGAGACTTAGTCGTACGCCGGTCTTTGATCGTTTGGCGTCATTGAAATGCTAGAGCTGAGGTTCAGTCAGTGATAGTTTATTTGGACCGCCTGCGATCTGTGCTGATTTCATCACAATTTTTATTCCAGAATTCTTTTTTGATACTGATTGTAGGTTTTTAATCTGAACAGGCGTCTGACTGACACTAACATGACGATATGACATTATAATATCATGAGCTATTTAATTACATGTTTTCCACTGTGGCATCAATGGCTCTATTTCGTCCACCAACACATTCAAGCAATATTGTTTTCTCTGAGAGAATAACAGCGATTGCTCTATAATTAGCAATAGCGCTTCTTGTCACACGAGCTCGAAAGTGTACATCAACGACAGACTGTCTAACTAAATCCAAATGTTCCATAGAAAAGTAATAAATCAGATACAACATTGTAAAACCTAGTTATGATATTAGCAGACCAGAATCAATATTTTGATCACGCCCCATGAATGTCATCAAACGATGATATGCACGTGCTACATGATTATTTTTAAAATTCAATAATATATTCTCAGTTGGTTCTTGATGTCCATTTATTCTCAGTGAAATCTCAGTAATACCAAGTTTGTCAACTATCATTATGCTGTGTGTTTGTGACCTTTCTGACATTTCTGCAAAATCCAAAAATATGTGACAGTGGATTGCACGTGAAAATCTTCTACTTCCATCTTTCAGCATTAATCAACGTGCTGTGAATCTTAAGCTGAAATCTGGATTAACTCTAATAAACATGTTTTCCAGGTCAACGTCAGCAGCACCGGCATTGTTTCTTGGCCGTCTTCTATCGTACTGTCTGTTGTCAGGATGGTTGAAAGTATCATTCACAAACATCACTGACTGACCAGCTGATCTTGAATAATCGTCGCTATATTTTGCTAGACCCAATATCGTTGTGGCAACGTCGACGTCCTTCTGAATTGATTCGATATACGTAGCACCGTCGAACAACGCCATAATGCCATTATTAAAAAAACTAATCCTAACATCAGCTCCATATTCGGTACCATATGCTTTTAAAATTTCACCTTCTACTTCAATGCACGCTCCAGCGGATAAGAAATATCTGCTTATCCTGAACTTGCAGCTCAACTCACCCACGCTGATTTGGCTCTCGTGCGTCATAAGAATAATATTGATAATTGGGCACAGATTCATCTTTGAGGACTGGTGCGTCCCTGTCAAATCCTGGATCAGATATACGTTTGAACATTTTATTATACTTGTTATCGTTTAACACGAAGACCACTTCCTGCTATCAGACTAGCAGTTATATTTTTTTTCTTTTTCTGATAGTGGTACACCAGCCAACTCTGCTAGTATTTGATTCGCAGCTTGATTTATTATTTTACTAACATTCGCAGGCATAACTTTTGTGCTGGGTAGTTTTAGTGGCTGAGGTCGGCCCGCTTGCGGTCTTCGTATTAATCGTGCAAGTCTGTGCTTGATTGCCAAGAATGCTTTACCGGCAATATCACCAACAGCACCAATACCTTTATCACGAACAACGTCAATAGCTTTCATCCCCAGTTGCTTTGCAATAGGCATTACTTTTGGAGCTATCCTTCTGAACAGGTCCTAAACAATATCACCGGGTCCATCTCCGTAGATCGCTTTATATGTAGTCAATCGCGAATTTATCACCCTGACCATGATCGGTCCAAGTTGAGCATTATGTATGGTCATCTTATTTTCTTGTCACTGATCTAATTGCATCGGCGATTTCATCGATGAGGGACCGATAAACATTAATATCCATGATACCGCCTGTAAATAATCTCTGACAAATGGTAGCTGCTTCATTGGTGGTTTCTGGGGAATTATTGCCTGCTCGTTTTCCGCCAATCAAACGTTCTAATCTTTCAACATCGGCAAGGACGTTATTGGGGCATGGAGTGATACGACCACTACCCCTGGTACCTGTACCAGTGCCACTTCCAGTAGCACCGGGGGTAGAACTTGCATCTTACCATTCTTCTTCCTCACGTGTTGTTTTGACTGGTTCCTGTGATTATTGTTTTTGTTGTAATTGTAGTTGTTGTTCTTGTCGTTGTTGCTATCGTTGTTTTACTTGTTGTTGAGGTGGTGGTGCTAGTTGTAACCATGCAAGATAGTTGTCTATCTCATGGACAAACTCAATATATCTTGGATCATCATTCCTGGCTTGATCGATTCCGTAGTGTATGCGAAATATCCATTTGAGCCAGTCTTCACGGCCTATAGAACGATCACGGTACTCGGGTTTCAGAAATTGTTCTCTCTTATTAAAACGCTTCACGGCACTCGCGGCTGATTGTTTTATGTTTTTGGCGTTCCTGATATCAGTAATACTATTTTCGGTAAATTTATCAATCAGCGCAGTTTTAACTCTTTCTAATTTTGGTTCTGGTTCTTGTTCTAGTTCTGGTTCTGGTATACGATCTTTTATGTCACCTATGTCAGCACGAGCTTGGTCAATACCTTCAAGTATTTCTTGCATTGGTTGAGCTGTAGCTTTTTCACCTGGAAGCTCTCTTAGAATCTATTTTCTTTTCTTTGTTCTTGCTGCTATTTTTCCAGTTGCTTTAGCGGTTTGTTCTAACGTGGGAAGAAGACCTTTGGTAGCCTTTGTAATCGGTTTAAATAATTGTTTTGCACCTTCTGTAAATTCACCTGAGACTCCTGACGTTCTTGTAATTTGTGCTTGACGAAATCACGGACGGGGAGATATTTATTAATTGCCTCTAGTCGTTGTCGAGCTAGTTTGGATGTGTGAGATTCCATTATTGATATAATAATGATTTAATTACACCGCACTGGAACAGCAGGGAGTGCGACGACAAAAATTGAGTGTCCGACGCAAAAACACAAGCGTCAAAAGCGTCAAAGATAAAATAACGAAAATGAGCTAACACAATTAGAGAACTCTCGGTCGGTTAGAGGCTTCGGTTTGTCGTTATTGGCCTTGTATTTTCATTTTAGTAGGAAGCTTCATTTTCACGAAATAAAACAACAAAAAAAAAAAAAAAACTCATGCAAATGTTGTAGGATTCGCCCTCCCTGCTGCTGTATGAAGATTAGCATTTTGGTCTTCAAACACATCACACTAGCTACTGTGAGCCAATTAAGTAATAAACGAAATGGTCTGTTTATACCTGACTGCTTTTCCTTTTAATTGCCTGTATTTAAATGCCCAAAGGGTCGTATTACATCAGCTCCAAACATGACTGTTTACTGTTATACTCACTACGTGTAGCGGGTATATATACTGGAAGGCTTTTTTGGTTCTATTTTCGAAAATTACTGAAAATATTAATTTTCGAAACATGGTTATGCCAGGGATTTTGGAAGCAAAAATTGCGTTTTTAGCATGTCATGCAGTGTTATGGCAGGTCAACATCTTGAAAATAAATTTCCGCATTGCATCAGTTCGATCAAAGTCTTCTCTGGTATATTAGATTTTTTCGACAAGCCCAACGGGTACCTCACTTAGAATACAGGAAGGGCCTGATCTGAAATAGAGGGGCCCTGGGCATTGGGCTATCAGGTTTTTAGAGCACTGACTTGGGTTTTTGGGTTACCTGCAGGATTGCCTTCATCAATTCACTGTAACTTACCATTTATACAATTCGCTGCTGTCTCCTGAAAATGACATCAATAACATTGAACTCTCCTCAGACTATTTTTTTCCAAATTACAAAATTCTGTGTGGACAGGGCATAGTGTCACTTAAATGTTTAAGATATGTAGGAACTAAATAATTCTCAGTTCTCAGGTTGATTGTGTAAGTGCCAGGTAAGTACTTTTGGAGATTGAAGGAACAGTACAATTCCTAATTAGCCGACCATTCAATTTTTCTTTTCTTGGGGGAGGACTGGGGTTTCTTTTCTGCCAGGATATTTGTTTCTTCTACCAAAGACAACTCTGGTGGCCTAAGTGGTTATAGCGTCCGTCTCGGATGCAGGAGGTCATGGGTTCGAACCCTGGCCAAGTTATACCAAAGACTTATAAAAATGGTAATAACAGCTGCCTCGCTTGACGCTCATCATTAAGGGGTTAGTGTTAGGACTGATCAGTTTGGTGTCAGTCAGTGGGACTGGGTGGGACATGATGCTACATGTCTGTAGCATGATGCCTCAGTGCTAAACATCTCTATAGACTGCCACACTACAGACATGATAGTAATATGAATCAAACTGTTAAAGCTACATTAAAATCCCCAAAATACAAACACAAAACTCACTCTTCTACCTAAACGTAAATTTGCAATAAATCAGACTAAGATTATTTTCTGAAGCTATTTTACTACCGGATTTTTTTTATCTCAATGAAATGGCAGCCACCTCCCCCACCCCTGGGAAAAATAAATGGATTGGAAGCTAAAATGGTTGCTCATGCATGGGTATGAAACTGAGTATGCGGTATATTGTTTGCCAGAAGGCTGAGGCCAATAAGTTAAATATTTATACATGGTCAGTCTGGTGCCATATGGCTGACTATTGGACTCTATCATGGGCGCCCACTGCCTCCCACCCCACCCCCCTTCAATTTCACCTCTAAACATGTTTTGTTCTACATGAGAAGAATTTAATAACTGACCACTACATGTCTGCCACCCGTTCCCCTCCCCCACCCCAACCACCAAAAACAATTCCTTGTCGAGATTACGAACAGAAACTCGCTCTTTTCGTTCGAAAGTAAATAAACTTAGACTCCTACCAACCACCACCCAATGCAAAGAATTTGCTAATTGTTACTAGTTTAATTAACCAACACAACCAGTCCAAAATTTTACAACTTACAGCTTAGCAGTGGCAATTACTTACATCTAAACGATTTGCATAAAGCATCTTTTCTCCACCAGGACACATTGCCGGCTAGCAAAATATGGGTGGTTACAGCGGTAAATTCTAATTTAGAGCACTTTAGCAGCTAAATATGCTATTTCGAGGAAATCTATTTGATCTTGTTGTAGACGAAATTGAAAATAATTAATATTCGATTGTTAAAATATGGAAAACAACATCTGATATAATGTAAACAAAATCCTCATCGCACCTGCTGAACATGTTAAAAATTAATTACAAAATGGCGCATCATTTTCGTGCCACAAATTTGAAGTAGATTGTTTACCTAGGAACACGTTTTAACAGCTTGATCTGTAAAATTATTCAATAAATTATTCTTTTAAAATAACAACAGGTGTATATTCAACATGTAATGTTTCTTGGGACTGATGAGTTAGCCTACGCATCTCATCAATTTTGTTATTTTAAGTTGATCCTCGAGGTAAAACTTACATAGTTACCCTAGCAACAATGTAAAGTCAGCCAACTTCATATTCAAAAGATCTTTTATAATCAGAAAAAAAATAAACTAGATAAAAAGAAAACATTATTTAAACATTTTCTAAATAGGTTACTGTTTATATCATTATTGAAAAAGCTCGATCATTATTCCAGTATAACAAAACAATACCTACATTTTAGGCCGGAATTCTCGTCCACCATCTTCCCGCTTGTGCTTTGCGCATACTCAAAATAACTGGTTGTTAGTCTTGCGCTGCTTGATTTATGCAACCAACGCACGATCACAAAATCATATAACAAAGTTACCTAGTTAAAGACAGGGTTTATTCTCATCTGAATATAACAATTCATTCAACAGTACTAAGAAAGAAATCCATTACTTTATCATGGATATATGTGTCCTGGAACAGACAGAATTTAAATTTTACAGTGTCTCCATAGCGCTAATTTTTTACATGCAGCAAATATAAGGTCTTCCATTTTCAGCGACGTATATTTACAAAACAAGTAGATACACGTTTCTTCTACCCAACATGATTAACTGGGTTCAGAATCCAGATTTTACACGTGATAACCATTTTGATGACTAACCCATTTTGGGGTGACAAAAGTAACGTCCGACTATTAAGGAGACGCAATTTTGTCGACATTTGCCTTTTGTCCCCCTTATGAAATAATTATCATGACAAACTCCTTATTGTGCCAGGCTGATAAACATTTAGCAGAATAATGGTAAACAGTTCTGTCCCTTACCTAAGACCGAGTCAGGCAACCAATACTTGTTGACCATAACGTGTTCTTCCTTTGAGAACTATTAACATTAAACCCATAGTGAAAGCTTTGATAACGTTTTTACACAATTTGGTCTTCCCAAATCTGTCCAATCTGATTAAGGGTTAATTTTATGTCTGGAATTTAAAGCAAGTTATACGTGAATTTGGCAAGTAATGATAGAGCTGGGATCACTGGAACTTGTGTTCAGTGTCGAGCAAAGAAGAACCACTCAGAGACAATTCATTTTGGTATATGTATTCATCGGAAAAGGTAGAAGCCGGACAACGTCGTACTTATGATTCGGTATGGTCCGTCGAAGTATTCACAGTCTTGGACCGGATTAATACTCCGAGGCAACCAACACGCTACCATTTAGCGCCGGTACAAACAAGGGGGCCTTTATTCGAGAGGATTTTCAAGTGGTTCCCGTGGACACATAACTGCCACCAGTGTTTATTTTGGTATCTGCGTGTGGCTTTTGCCGGATCCAGCCATAATCGAGTACATTTTGGGGCGCAGTCCCACCTACTCTTGGGTATGCTTGCCCAAGAACTGATCTTTGAACCGACCAACAACTTTATTATGTTCGTTACTAAACAGCGGATGATTTTTCGGATACTTGCTGAGATCAACTTACCATCTATGTCTCACATATGTCTACGTACGCATCATTGGTGGTAATAAGCATCAATAACGAATCTATATCCATGTGTATATATGCGCCTTGGGTTTGGAATCGTACGCGGATGGATCATGTTGTAACAAAAAACGTATATGAGCAGTTTGGATAATTTCAGTTCAGACTCTCCAACGTAAATAGGCTTTGTCAGCTTCTGTTTTGATTTTCTGCTGTATACGGCAATGAATCTGTCATCGAAATCTTTAACACTCGAATACTGGGTCAGCAATGAGCCTTCGAAGCTTATCTTATTCGCTGTCACGGATAAGATCGATGCGAATACGTTCCACAAGAGTCCCCATAGTCTTGCTGAAAACAGCATGGTTGATGAGTTTGAAGAAATCTTTCTCAAGTTCGCTATTGACCTTTGTGCACAAATCTGTATTCATTTGAATGTAGGGGACCATCCATGCGTTTGGACGAAACTTAGGCACAAGATGGATCCCAGACACACGAATACCAAATTGCAGATAAAATCGCATACTTCTTATATGAACTACATAGTGTTATTTGTTCTCAGGTCTGGTACGAGCTTAGTACATTCCGTATACTTTCATCCAGTATCATTCTAATGTCACTCTGATACGGGGACATCCAATTCTGCGGGACCAACATCACTTCCGTTGCTAGCGGATAATCGCTATGAGCTTTCTGAAACTTTTCTGCATGATCCAGGTAAACTTAAAAAAAAAGTATCCGATATTACTGTGACTATCGTATTTGTAAATGTTTAAGCTCTCTGGATTGAAACCTCTAAACAGGCATAGTCGGCATCATTGCCAAGTCATACATCTTGTATCAAGATATATGATTTACATGTTTGGCACAACCATGAATACTAGGCCTAATAAAAAGATACCGTTCTACTGTAATCTTTGACAGCATCAAAATCTCAAGCCATACCCGGTGACGAATATTAGTGCGTGGGATTGAGAGTGCACACATGATTGGCTGTATCATGAAACGTCTCAAAGACATCCGCGAGAAGAAGTACATCTGTTTTCAAATGAAGGTCATTACAGTAACAGATATTTTTCTTGACAACCAAAGGCGGACTAAATGCCTCGATTAG
>JAECUM010037874.1:0-24580 GCA_016617855.1 Megalonaias nervosa
GTGTGTGTGTGTGTGTGTGTGTGTGTGTGTGCAGACTTTATTTAAACTCCTAAAGCTATGAACATTTCTTTTCGTATATAATAAGGACTGCCAGCAGGAAAAACTTTAGTGAGTACCGTTTCTAAAAATGATGAACCCTATGAGAAAGTGCAACAACCCTCAGAGGAACTATTAATGAAAAAAAAAACAAAACAATAATTGCTTGTCATATTTTCTACAACAGATTTCTTGGAATCAAAGTCAGTAGTAGTATTCTTGAAAGAAGTTTAGTTTAAATTTAGCTATTAAATCCCTATTCAAAGAACATACAATTCTCGTTACGTATGTTAAGAGAAAAATCTTAATTGGCGTAGATCCAGTAGGCTAAACATGGACATTCGCTAAGACACACGTAATGCAAACAATACAATTTTATCACCACAAATGTACTATATGCTCGTTTATGAATCAGTAGTTTCATTATATGCAATAATATTAATGTCAGATGAAGACAAAGACGAATTTGGAAAATTTCCAATAGTAGAAAAATATCCAAAGAAATTTCCTTCCTTATTTCGCCATATCTGATGTTTTTTGTCAAGGCAGCGGTCATAGACACTTGTGACATTTACCAAGAACAGTCTGTTTCACTAGATACCAATCTTTAGTGTAGACAACCTCTCAATCGACACAAAGTAGGTCTGAGAAAGTTCCCGTTAGGTTTGGGTTGTTTCAGTGAGCAATACTTCGGTAATTTAACATTTGGGACATAATGGCATATTTTCAATGACTAGGACATTCATTGGAAAAGGACCGGTTCAAAGGTTACGGTTGCCGACGATGACACATCCAAACTAATATACTATATATGAAACGCCTGCCATTGTGTGCTGATGAAATATGTTGGAATAGTTCAAGGTATACTAACTTTGCCAGTGCTTAAAAACAAAAACAAATATCAACTTATAGCCAATGCTTCTTTTTCTGAATGTACATTTTCACACTTTAAAATAACAAAAACGTTTTAAAAAATATTGGCTCTTGACTCCTTTTCTACAATTAGTCTCTGAAGTTCAGGAAGTAAAAATAGTCATGCAAAACGAGCAAACCGTCATATGATGCAGATGGTAAATTAGGCTTAGCTTTGTATCCTGAAACCGCGATGAATCCTCATACAAAACTACAACAGTTACCCAAGAAGAAAGTTTGAACAGGGTCACCGAATCCTGGCTTGTTACACTTGCACCAATATATTTCTATGAATAAAATTCAACAATATTTCTTGGTAGAATTTTAACTTGATATTTGTGTCAAGAGAAAACATTGATTGGCGTACTTCAAGTAGATTGAACGTAGCAGTCTCTAAGATAAGTGTATTATAAATGACATTGTCACATCAAATGTACCAATTATACCTTAGTTTTAATGCTTTGTGAAATAAATATCAAATGAAGCTAAATATTAAATAGATTGATCCCCATTAGAAGAAAAATATCCAACGGAATTTCCTTTCTTGTTTGGTTCCTGTTTGATAATGGGATTTCCACGAATTTAACGGTCATAGACATGCGCAGATATGTGACATTTGTCAGTAAATGTTTGCTCCACTGGATAATAACGTTTAGTGTAAACACGCCGTCAGTGGCCTCAGTTTTGACTGGGAAAGTTGCTTTTGGGTTTCCGTTGTGTGAACTGATATTATTGTGACTGCATCATACCTTCAACCTTTGTCACACAATGGCATGTTTCAATAAAAAGGACATTCAGTTCAAAATTACCGGTTACACTGCTGCGGTTCACGATGATCCCAGAGCCAAATTAATATATTATCTGCACTGTATGTGTTGTGTTGTTGACCTTACCGATACGTCTCCAAATCTCCAGCGACATCGAAATTTTGAAAACTATTTTCTACACCCTGACGAGAAAGAAGAACTGATAATTTTGTGCGTCCTTCTGCGAATTCTTGCCCTGACCATTGCACATATTTGACCGATGTTTGAAATCAATCTAACGCGTTGGTCAAGATTATATTTAAACACTTGACAAGTATGAGCCACTGAGTGTGAGAAATCTATGTCATTGAAAAGGCACTGCCTCGTTCCGATTGTCATGCCTTTCGTTCTAGTTTCATTTATATTCATTATCTTGTTTTTAAAAATAAATGGATCAATTGTTGTGATCTATATGAAGATTTTGCTCATTGGAGTTGAGATATTAACAGATGTCTGTAGTGTAGAAGCGTTAGCGAAGAAACTCATGCTTGATGCACAGATGAGTCACGGACAAACAGTCGGAGAAAAAAAGTCTAATATAAAAACATGTTTAACATCATTAACATCATTAACATCATCAGACTATGGCCTGAATCAATAGTATCTTTACCAATGAAACAACAAGTAATCTCTTAGCGAGTTAGGATTTGTGGCAAGAAACAGGGTATGAAGAAAATTTAAATGAACACAACATGGTCAACAAATTCTAATGTTTTCTAAAACCTCTTCCCCCAAATTCGCCGGACTCAAGCGTTAGCAGTCACGGAAATTAAGTTTCCTGAAAGCAATTTTAGATGAGTGCTTTTATGTCAGATACTGATTGTGAATTATGGCGGAGTTTATACTGCTTAGGATATTTGATGAAATGATTGGTGACATGTTTTCCAATCATTTAGGATATTCAAGAACAACATATACTGATCGATGATTTGATGGGCCATTCTTTTCATTTCCTTATGAATTACGAATAGTTTTGCTAATTTTGCAATTTTCCGGTAGTGATACAACATTTTATTACATCTTTCAGTGAATCAGAGATTGACAACCCCGAACGTTTTGAGAATGTTGGGGTGAATTTCATATGGACCCTCCGATTTGTGACTGCCTAAATTATTGTTAGGTTCTGATAATATTGATAATAGCAGTTAATGTAATTAGGGAAGCTTAAAAGTAACAAGATCGGTTGCCTTTCATTCCCGAAGGCAGCAAGTTTACATATCTTATGTTCATTAAAATTAGGCTGACCAAGTGTTTGAGACACTATTAGTAAAACATGCGGATTTCGTTAAATTGCAATATTGTGAATCATCTGTGTAACTAATATCAACCATAATTTTAAGTACTGATTTCATGCAAGTTAATTGTCATAAGTAATTCCAGATGGATCTCAGAGGTACAAGCAATGGCTTCCTGGAAAACATAGCATAATTGGTTCATAAATAGGGAATTAATCTTCTTATCGCTATAAACGATAACTGGCAAAGTCTTGACGTGTTTGATATTTTAATTTCTATTTCACGAGTAAACCAATTTGGTTGTTGTGTTGTGACATTTATGGGATCGTGCTTATTTAGGATAGTTGGACAATATTCGTTTCCAATAGACAACTCAAATTTTGAGTCTGTTTTAGAAATGTTAATGAGCTAATATTTTGAGACAGTTTAGAGAGATATTCACTTTTAGTAAAATTTATTCTTCTTTGCATTCTGCTGTTTACTATTTACACAGTTGGATATTTTAATTATGAGCATACACCTTTTGTTTCAAATGAACATGACACATTTATTTCAAAGATACATTTGAATATACATATTTCATTAAAATGAACTATATATATTTTATACTTCGCACGCTATCCTCTTTTGTTAATTAAGTAGAATCATTACGCATCAAGACGGTTAATATTAAATACACTTAAATATTCTGGTGCTCTTTCGTAACTTGAGGCTTGCTCTTCCAATGGCTGATGCAGCATCGTGTGCTTTGCGATAATAGCAAAGCTTAAATCAAGTTCCTAGAATACACTTTTATATGAAACAAAAGCTTTAGGACTACCCCTTTTCTTTGCAAAGGATTAAACGATAATTATTCTTCTGTTGTAAAAACTGTAGAACTATATTCATCTGCATTATATTTCAGCTCTACCTCATTACAACAATCGGAAGATGGTTTGCTTACTAGACTAGAATTTAACCAATGTATTATATTATTACAATTACAACTTTTAGACAAATTTCAACCATTCTCGCTCACATGCAGTCCTGTATATAATGATGTTCTCACTACAATATGTTCTAAACATGGCTGATGGACATGGACCACAGCAACTATGATATGACGGGGCGACTCAGCATCCTGTTTATAATATAATGGTCGGGGTCCATAATTACCAGTGTCATCATATAGTGAAACATGGTATAGCGAGAACCATACTATGTACTGAACAGCGGTACAGCGATAAGTGCAGTATTAACAGAACCATGGTATAGCGAGAATGCTTGAAACTAATATGCCAGCATATATGAGTTGCGGATATGATCAAAAGGAAATGTTTCAAATAGAAACAAAGTACAATACTAAACCTATTATAGTTTTCTTTTGATCTCTTCTTGAGCGGCATTTGATAGACCATTTCATGTATAGTGGTTGAATGTTTTTGTTCAATATGGTTCATAGCAGTACTGCGTTATACCCCAAATAAGCACAAAATAACGAGAGATAGCCATCTGTCGTAGTCCAGAGAGCAATCGAAATATAACACATGAATGCCCCGAACCAGTAATCTGATAGCCTTTGTCATTGGGTACAATATATGTCAGAGCATGGTGTTGGTTGTACAATTGTCTTTAAAGAGTGACACGCGAGACTGGAACAAATAGCCTTAAGGTGAAAGAAAGTAGAGCCATAATGAAAACCACTGCCCTTGGATGGGTGTCCAGAAATCCTTGGCTCTATCAATTCCACTGAATAAATCATGACTGTCGGGTATCGAGTTGTGTGGCTACTCATCAGAAGCTAGCGATTTCTGTTTGGTTCTCATGTTTTCTCCACCTTAAGTCCTATTTGAAATCACAACCTGTACAATGATCTCTCATTTACAAACCCTGAAATGCAAGTGCTCATATATAAAGAGGGTCTTGTTAGGACACTGATGGAACTGCCTGAACCAGCCACACATGAATGAATTATACCAAATACGGAAACAACGAGGATGACAAAAGCTACACACTTGATTCAGGACGATTCTTCTGCAGGAGGTTCCATTACGCGACCTGGAGAAAGCGTTCTGAATGCCATGCCGCCAACCAATCTTCTAAAGATAAGGTAAACACGCGGAGCAAGAACGTAGCACAAGCTGATGGTGAAACGAGAAAACTGGAATGGAGGAGGTCAAACAAGGCTAATCAAGGGAGAGAATATCATCTACGTCAGAGATGAAGACACGGGCAAACGAAAGGAGTTTGTTTCATGTCTCCAAGCACAGCAAGATTCAACTCGAACGGAGCGAAAACCACCATCATCCAGTGCTACTACCTTACATATGCTTCATAACAAGAAATGAAGGAAGGGTTCTTGGAAATTTACAGAGAGTTGTTAACTGCGGACTCAAAAGCCTGACTTCATTGCCGAAATGGTCCTTGACAACAAAGGGAATCAATTTACTATGTGAAAGCGTGAAATGGAGATAATGAATGCAAACAGAATTTTCACGGACATTTGGTCATTCAAAAACATAACCATTTGAGGAACTGTTTTATCTACAAATCGATCCGCAAAGCAAGATGGACTTTGCCAGATAGGGAAGTCGATAGTCATATCGACCACCTGACCATTGACCTCACGTAGAGGAGTAGCCTCCTTGATGTATGAGTCAAAAGAGGAGTCGGTGCAACATACGAAGTACAAATACATCAACAAGGATTTCAATTGCCAAATTAACAACCTATACATAGCACTCGAGAACCTGACACAATAGCCTATTGATGATGACTGGAATAAACTGAGAGATGTGGAAGAATGTTTGCAACAAAATCATGGGCAAGAGAGAAAAAAATGCACAAAACGTGCCTTGTCATAGGAAAATAAATCAGCAGATTAATTAATGCAAATACGAAAGGAAGAAATATAAACACAGATCCCAGTATGGGCAAATTAACGAACAAGTAAAAGAGGCGTTAATTCAGACAAAATGAATACTTAAAATACTTGACAACTGTGTGTGCGTGTGTGTGATTTCGATTTTGAACGTAGCTTTAACATTATTTCAATAATAACGCTAAGATGTCTGCATTGTGGCAGTTTATGGTGATAACAAGCACTAGGACATCATGCCGCAAATATTTGGCGTCATGTCTCACCCTGTCACATTATACTGACACCAGGCCGACCAGTCCTAACACTAACCTCTTAATGCTGAGTTCCAAGTGAGGTATCAGCTAGTACTAATTTTATAAGTCTTTGGTATGACTCGGCTGGTGTTCGAACCCGCGATCTCTGCCATTCGAGAAGGACGCTCTAATCACTTAGGTCACCGGAGCTGCTAGGAGAGGCTGAGACGGCAACAGTGAAGCAATTTATGATGAAGCTATGTGGCATCACGCGAGCAGTTTCAGGGATTACAAAGAACCCATCGCACAGCTCGTTATAAATAAATAAGAGATAAAGTCCAGCAAGCAGGAGGAAAAGACGATGCAACTGAATATTTCAATGAACCCGTAACAGGCAGCGACCAAAAGAAGTGCATCATATACCACTAACAGAGGAACTGATCCAAGTCAACACAACCCTCTCCCCCGGCTGCATCCAACCTGAAAACGTTGAAGTTGACAACGATAAGAAAGGAAGAAGGGATATATGGGCAAACTGCCAATGAAATGAAACCTTTCTCAATGTATCTATGTAAAAATTGGTGAGGAATTATGCTGCTCTTAGTGCCCAGCAAATCATCTTGGAAAGACTAAAGAATTCCCTCGAAACATTACTCAGAGAAGAACAGACAGGCTTCTGCAAAGACAACTCCTGCATAAACAACATCGATATATTGAGCATTATAATTAAACAATCCTTGAAATGGCAATTAACCCTCTATGTAAACCAGGCCGACCAGTCCTAACACTAATCTCTTAATGCAGAGGGTATAGAGGACTCTGGATAGAGGTAGTATCTTTGTTGTCTGGCAGCTGAACTATCTGAGTGGACGGACACACTGGCCCTCATCCATCTCCCAAATCTCTCACGTCTGCCAGCAAGAAGGAATCCTTTCCTGGCATACCCCGGTACACCGCTTCTTCTGGCGGACCAAACGACGCTAAAGGGGTGATGTTAGCACTGCATAACTAGGCGTATGAACTTCTACATTGAAGTCACCGGCTAGGGCGGAAGGTCTCTACAGATCAACGGACAAGTGTTCGGGACCAGGGCGCACCACATATATTAGTGGACTATGGCTGTGGCCGACCATCAATGGTTCGAAATAGCAGGAAAGGCAGATCTTTTCAGCCATGGTTGGCCACCAGGCTGGGAGAGAGAAACGCCGATACAAAACCTACGGCCTGTGGACCTCGATGTCACCGTCCTGGATTGCTGGGCCATGGCAGATGAACCCCAGGTTTAAAGGGTGGGGCCAGTTTGCGCATACTGTACTTCACCTAAAAGCTCCATTGCGCAGGCATGAAGGAACTGTCTACTGTTTACATCTACCACTAGATCTGCACGACTCTATCAAGCCCTGCAGCGACGGAAAAGGGGCGAAAACGGCAGGTGAAAGCCGCAGTCCCCATCCTACATGCAGGCGACTCAGGCCTTTCGTCGTCTGATGTTGATCCGGAGACGACACCTTCACCCAGTAGCAGACAGAGTGACCAAGCAGCCTTTTCTAGGGACAGCACTGCTTGCTCCGCATGGAGAGGGTCCTAGAAAAGGTGGCCTAACCAAAGCTCGTCTCCTTACCCCCCCCAGTTGGCCTGACGCAACCAACGGGCATCTTCCAACGCGGTCGAAACATAACAGAAAAGACAAGGCATGCCTCACCTGCCTCACATCGTGGAAAGACTAAAACTGGCTTGTTGGAACATCAGAACAATGCTAGACTCAACAGACAGAAACAGACCAGGACGATGCTCTGCCTTAATCGCACACGAACTCTCTCGCTTTGGTGTTGAGATCGCTACACTTAACGAAGTCCGTCTTTCAGAGGAAGGAAGTCGGAGAGAATTCGGCGCTAGATACACTCTGTACTGGTCAGGAAAACCAAAGACTGAATAACGACTTTCAGGAGTCGGTTTCATGATCAAGGACTCAATCGCCACCAAGTTAACAAACCATCCCACTGGTCACACCGACCGCATCATGTCCATGCGTCTCACGTTAGGGAACCAACAACACGCCACACTCTTCAGTGTATATGCTCCAACACTCCAGGCAGATCCTTCTGAAAAGGATAAATTCTACGCTGACCTGCGCAGATTTCTCAAAAGCATCCCAGAGAGCGACAAAATAACCATCCTCGGAGATTTCAATGCCAGAGTGGGCCGATACTCAGAAGTCTGGAAAGCCATTTTTGGGAAACATAGCGTGGATGGCTGCAACGACAATGGGCGCCGCTTCTTGACTTTTGCGCAGAACTACAGCTCACCAGCACAAGCACCGTATTTAGGCAGGAAGACAACCTGAAAACGACCTGGATGCATCCTAGATCTAAACACTGGCACCTAATCGGTTACATCATAATACGCCAGAGGGACTTAAAAGATGTCCTTCATACCAGAGTGATGCCCAGTGCAGAGTGCCACACAGATCATCGTCTTGTCCGATGCAAGCTCGACTTCCACTTCAAGCCCAGGCCCAGACAACAAGAAAGCACCCCGAGAAGGAAGCTCCAGGTCAAAAACCTGTTGTCTGCAGACGTCAAGGCAGATTTTCAAGAGAACCTGCAGTCTAGACTTGAAGAACCTAAGTTTCCGCCAGACGTACCTCCAGAAGAGGTGTGGAACCACATGAAAGCTGCCAGTCTGCAAACCTCTGATGAAATCATTGGATTCACCACTAAGAAAAACAAAGACTGGTTTGATAAAAACAACCAAGAAATCCAAGAACTGCTTGCCAAAAAGAGATCAGCGCACCAAGCCCACTTCGCTCAACCATCCTGTCCACAGAAGAAAGTAGCATTCCACCTCATCTGCAACTCCCTCCATCGCAGGCTCCGAAACATTCCAAATGAATGGTTGACAAAGTTTGCAGAAAGAACCCAGCTGTGCGCTGATAACGGTAACTACAAGGGGTTATATGAACCGTTGAAAGCAGTGTATGGTCCTTCCCTCCAAATACAGAGCCCCTACGGAGTGCAGATGGCAAAGAGCTACTCACTGATAATCTATCCAGAACCGCTGGTCAGAGCGCTTCCATACCCTGTTCAGCATTAGCCGCACAGTCTAGGAGGCAGGTATTGACCGCATCCTACACAGCAAATAAAGATGGAACTCGATGAGGCACCTCACTGCAAGAGACTGTAAAAGCCATAGAACAAGCTTGGTCAGGTCAGAATCAATAACAACCAGTCACAGGCCTTCCACATCGCAGACGGCGTGAAACAGGGCTGCGTTTTAGCCCCGACATTGCTCTCAATCTCCTGCAGCACGATGATCCAAGAAGCAACAGAAGACATTGATGACGAAGATGGTATCTATATTCGCTTTCGTACTGATGGCAACCTCTTCATCTTAAGCCGACTTCAGGCCCACACCAAGACCTTGGCAAAACTGATCAGAGAACTTCTCTTTGTAGACGACGCAGCCCTTATTGCCCACACGGAAGCCGCCTTACAGCGCGTAACATCCTGCTTTGCAGAAGCTTGCCAGCTCTTTGGTCTTGAGGTCAGCCTATAGAAAACTGAGGTACTTCACCAGCCTTCACCTAAGAAAAAGTTCCGGCCACCAAGCATCTTCATTGACCAGACAGAGCTGAATGTAGTCGACCAGTTCACCTAACTGGGCTGTGTGATCTCCTCTGATGCCAAGATCGACAAAGAAATAGACAACAGACTGGCAAAATCAAACAGCGCCTTCGGCAGACTCTATAAACGAGTGTGGTACAACGCCAGTCTCAAGTGAGACACAAAGATCAACGTCTACAGAGCTGTCGTACTGACCACCCTCCTCTATGGCGCCGAATCCTGGGTCACCTAAAGCCGCCACCTCCGCCTCCTTGAACGCTTCCATCAGCGGTGCCTCCGCACCATCCTCAACATCCACTGGAGTGACTGGAGTGACTTCGTCACCAACACTGAAGTCCTCAAACAAACAGAGATCACCAGCGTTGAGGTCACGATCATGAAGATACAGCTGCGTTGGGCAGGGTACGTCTCCAGGATGGAGGATCATTGCCTGCCAAAGATCGCACTGTATGGTGAGCTGTCCACTGGCCATCGTGATAGAGGGGTACCTCGAAAGAGATATAAAGACTCCTTGAAAAAAAAACCTCACCACATGTGGCATCGATCACCGCCAATGGGCATCACAAGCTGCTGACCGTGAAAGCTGGCGACGTACAGTTCATCGGGCCACTACCACTTTTGAACAAAACAGACGGGCCAGCTTGGAGGAAAAAAGATGGCGAAGAAAGGACCGGGAACCATCGGCAGCACCCACCACAACCCAGACCTTCCCCATCAGCCTCTGTGGACGGACGTGCCTGTCATGTATTGGGCTCATCAGCCGCCAGCGCGCCTGCAATAGACGTGGACATCCTCCTTCCTGAATCTTCGCAAGCGAAGTCAAGTAAACAAACTCGTGGACTTTGAGAAGGCCTTTGATAGTGTCGAAAGAAAAGTAACCTGGAAGATGAGTAGCACTATGGAATCTAGGGGAAGTTCATATCTTGAATGCAGAAGTTATACAATAAATCCACTTGACATGTGATCAACAATGGAACAATCTGAGAACCCTTCCAAGTCCAAACCTGAGTTAGGCGGGTTTGCATTGTCTCGCCACTGGTCTTCCTGATCATTATAAACTGTCTAATGAAGGTAAGCACGAAGAACAAGCAAACTGAAATACAGTGGAACTTAACAAAACAGATTGAAGACCTGGAGTTTACGGACGAACGGGACCTGCTGTCCCACAAATAAGCAGCACATGTAGTTCCAGACTAGCTGCCTGGCAAAAGGCAGACAAAACTGGATTTCAAATACAAGATCAACAATAAACAATAATGTAAAATAAACCTAGAGGAAGTTGAGCAGTTCGAATACATAATGAGTAATGTCCAACAAAGACATCCATAACAGAATAAGTATGTAACACAAACGTGAAATCTGTCATGCTTTATAGCTTGGAGTCCTGGAAGGTGACTAAGACAAATTTTTTTCAAGCTATAGTCCTTTGTGAATAGCTCCCTCCATAGCCTCTGGAAGATCCAATGGTCAGAAAGGGTCCGCAACACCGACGTGTGGGATACCACTAGCCAGCTACCTATTCACCAAAACATCTCCAAAAGGAAATGGGGTGGATCGGGCATACACTGAAAAAGCGGACAATTATCATGACTGGGAAGGTCCTGGAATTGAAACCCCAAGGTAAGAAAAGGAAGGCAGACTAAGGAAGACCTGGCACAGGTTGGTTAGGAACGATATCAAGACTTTCAGAATAACTTGGGCTGAACTAAAGAGGATAGCCCAGAGCCGGGACCACTAGCGAAGCGTGATCTATTTTCCCACGGGAGTAGAGAGGCATAAGTAGATGTAACTGCCAAACATGACTCCAAGGGTAAATTTAGAGTTAGACAGCATACTTTAATTATTATATTGTCTCTACTTATTTTCAGCACATTTTTTAGCATGAGAACGTCCTTTGAAATCAATGGGCCCCACCAGCCATGATTACCATTGCTTCCAGGGCTTTTCAAATGTTCCCTTATTGTAATGGTCTTGCTTATTGTGTTGAACAGTTTGTAGCACCCACGTACTACATTACATTTGACATCACTGTACCATGGTCATATATGGTCATTCTAGAACAACGTGATGTTTATTTAATTTTCTGCCAGTTATGTTGAGTACAACTGGTGCCTTTTTATCATTTAGCTGCTAGTCTCTCAATCCAACCTTTGGAATTTTTTTATAGCGTTAATTGACCCATGCTTGAAAGCTTTCTAACCAACATTGTAAATGTACCTGACCAACATTAAGTTAATTATCTTGCTGTCCAGTTGTGAAATTATGTTAATCTTGTGAAGAGACACTTCGGAGGAATGGAAGAGAGTTCTACCGGTGAACTAAATATAGGAGGTTAAGAGGTTGTTCAGCAGCAGGTTATGATGCTGTAGACTAGGCACTGGAGGCTATAAGATTTGAACCATATATTAAAGCTTAAACGGCTTAAGCCAATAGATAAAAGTTGTGATGCTCTAAATCATGTATAGGTAAGCACGAAGCTATATAATGGGTAAAGGACACTGCGAGAATGTCCTCATATGAAGTTGTGAACATTGTATGGGAGGTTGTGGTGTTATGTACTAATGACATATATCAATTTAACGCTGTGAGTGGAAACGACAGCTACAGGATATTGTATATGGTAATACATTGAAACACTATGAATGGCTTTATAATTATTCTTTTTTTCAAAACGGGTAAAAATAAACTAAACACATGTAAAAATAAGATAACATTTATCTACAGCAATGAAGCTGAAATATCGGATAGCTGATCATCGTTGATTGATAGGAATGTACATGAGACAATAAAAATGAGCGGCTGTCTGCATCACATTTGGCTCATTTTTACTGGGTCTTTAGATTCAGTTAAGTGGCTACAATGATGCCCTTAAAAACGGTTATAACGTTTATAACTTTCTGCGGTTCAAGTTCCAAAGTTACCTCAATCGCCTACTAGCTTAGCACCCCAACACACACACACACAAGCGCACGAACAGACGCGAAGTATATATATATATATATATATATATACATATATATATATATATATATATATATATATATATATATATATATATATATATATATATATATATTGCTACGTGTAGGCTCGTACAAAAGTAACAAAAGAAAAGAGCCAAGTCAACAAGCTTTGTAAATTTTAACAAAATAATTTATTTCCTAGAAAACAATGTAAAAAAATGAAATAGGACTTACGGTTTATGAATATAATCCAAAATTTAATACTAAAATTGAAAAAGATAAGTCCTATCACTAAACAGTTCTAATTAAATCCAGGTTCGAATCTCGATGAAATTCCAATATGGAAGGCGATGACGTCAGATGAGGTCGTTGTACTTATGGCAGCAGATCCTTGATTGAATCACAGTTTATAATGTTTATATTTAGAAGTCCAGAATAAATTTCCACTGAATGTTTTTCTCCCAGAACTTTTATAAATATAAAGCACTTGTTTAGTTTTCTGGAGAATAAACTATCAAATCCAAAAAATGGATGAACTTCAAACAATCTGACATCAACAATAGAAGAAACACCTTGAGCTCTTATGTGTAGAAATACGACTGCCGAAATTTTACTGAGATATCAGTATTAAACCCAAATAAAACGTCATTTCAATCCCGCTTGATGGGTAACGTGATCTCTTAACATTGAATTCGCACTAAAAAAAATTAACAGTCCGCCAAGCAGTTCGACCTGCAGACGAGGACTAGCAGACCGCCAACCAGTTTGACCAGCGTTGAAGTCTAGTAGCCCGCCCAGTAGCCCACCTAGCTGGAGACCGGTTTACGCTACCACCTCTTCAAGTTAATTTTCAATTAGGGAAGGGAATTCCAAAGGTACTATTTGTTAATTCGGCATTAAACCTTCGGGTAATTATTTGTGCTGTTTGGAAATCATTCACTATCTCTCTTAACTTTGACTATTAACAACTACCCTAACCGCAATCCAATTACGAAGACCCTCAACGTTTTAGTAATATTAGTAATATACGTTTTGACAACTTTACAATTCAGAATTATTGGTATAAATCTAAGCACAATATCCACCATAAAGTAGTAGTTAATAATTAGAAAATTAAAACTCCTGATCTATTCACCTCTATTCAAATTATGGCGCCTTTTGTTTCTAAATGTCACGAGTAACCAGATCCCAGGTCAAGATGAATTCAATTAGACATAATGTTAGGAAAACAAATAACATTCTAACTTTGGCAAACAAATGCAACAATTCCCCAGTCAATTCCCCTGCAAATTCTCATGCCTCACACCACATAAATGAAAGTAATGACGATAGCGACAAAGCCCTCTTGATTACCAAAACTAACAGTCCCATCACCTTCCATGCTCTAATGGGTCATTTTTCATCATGCCCCACTTCTTGTATATTTGTACAACGTCCATTGGACGTGATTTCCAACATACCATTGGACGATCCCTCAGTTTCATTTTCAGGACAAGGAAAGCCTCTGGGACTAGAAGGGATTAGCAGAACCCTTCCGACGATCCCTCTTTTACAAAGCACTCCAGAAATAACAAACAGCCTGAGTGCACCAGCAAACGCCACACCCCAAATAGCCATAATAAATTCAAGAAGTCTAGATATTCTAAACTTATCCCTAACAGGTAAAACCCCATTCAAATTGTTTTTGCTAACAATACAATGGCTTCCATAGAAGCGGCTGTTCCTGAATTTATCCCTTCTCCCCTGTTGGACTTGAAGATAGTAACTCCAACAAGAGAAGGAACAACAGTTGCAAACCCAGATGAAAACCCAGTAGTACCACACTCTTTTTCTCCCTCAACCGAATCACCTATATCTTATCCATCACCTGACCCACCCTCACCTTCATATCCAATCAAATCCCCAATCTCATACCCACCTAAATGCATATCCCCATTATCCTCTTCACCCACATCCCCAACCATTCATTTACCCCTATGCCCACCCCGACAAGCAACTACAAGTCTAACCACTACCCGAATCACTCATGGCAACGGGAAAAAGACAAAACAAGAGGCTTTCTTACCACAACCATCACTAATTAAACCCCTCCCCCCCCCCCCAAGAAATCAAATAAAAATACCAAGGCAAATACCTCAACTGATGTAAAACACCTCAGTCAAGCGCCTGGACCATCAAAGGAAATTAGAACCAAAGACTTACTTGAAGCGGAAACAGATGCAATTAGCTTAATCATGCATGCATTATCTCCTCCTAGAAGGAAAATATCCACTGATCAAACAGCATACCAAGGCAAAGGAAAACACCTGCAAACAGGATACCGAAAGCCAAAAAGACCTAGATAGAAGATACCAAGAAACCAAACAGAAAGAAGAACGTTCCTATACAGGAACGGACAACACCTAAACCTCAAGAAACTAAACCAATTAAAGAAAACATAAAGAAGGAAAAGAAAAAAAAACCCTACTCAGGAGCGCAACTCTTATAATACTCCAATAAAGGATTCTAGGAATAAGTCCACAGAATCCCAGAACAAGAGAGGATACCACAGTAAAGAACATACACTCTTCATCAACTGAGGTAATTCCAAATCCATCAACCTGAGCACCAGAAGCATTGCCTTGACTAACACCCACTCAGCTGCCTTTGAAATCATAAGGCCTAAAACGCACTACGTAATGGTGAGATGCAGTACCCTTAGACAGGTAGCTAAATATACGGAGATTCAACACATTGGACAAACTAGAATATATATCACAAGGCACAACGCATTAAAACCAAAATCAAGCATCCCGATAAAACAACAAGAAAAACCAAGTATCAAAGAAGAAGAAAACATACAAAGCCAGCCAAACGTGGTGTTGCCTTTAAAAAGGTTTTGAAACTTCATGTTAAGTATAACACCCTGAGCAACACGGAGATCGCCCATGAGCTGATAACTCAAGGAGCTGATATCTTCAGTGCAAACAGACTACGGATCAACCGTGGTCTCATGTCTTCGGCGATTTTGCTAGAATTCACTTCAAACCCACCCACCCTACACACACACACACACACACACACACACACACACACACACACACACACTTATGGTCTTCTTTGAAGGCTGCTCATACTCTCTTGAGGAGTACATCAGCAAGTCACACTTTTGCAGTAATTGCAAACAAGTACAAATTTAAGCAAAATGTGACACTTGTGGTGGTAGCCACAGTTACAAGTGCACATTCCAGGGCCAAAAATGTGCAAACTGCCATGAACCGCACCACCCCATCTCGAACGCCTGCCTATATACCAAGAGGGAAAAGGAAATAATTCGACTTATGACGGAACAAAACTTATCTTATTTAAGAGCCAAAGCGCTGACCCCACTTCAAAATACTCAGCAGAATGAGGAAACAGTACCCCCTCCAAATAACTCAATACACAACCGTCCTACATCGAATCAAATGACATTGGAGCCACCCTCACCACCCCCAAAAGGGATTAGTAATCAAGTTGAGCACCTACACCCCCCCCCCAGCAAAAAAGGCAGTGCCAATGGTTACACAATACCTAGCTCAAATTCACCGATCACCCAACAGCCTGTATACACGCTGCCAAAAAATGAACCCTCTAACAAAGCAAATTACAAAACACTAAGCAATGCAAGTAACAAAGGTACGGGCAATGCAGGTAACAAATTGATGCCAGTAACCAACAATCAAACTAACTTGGAAGTCTTCACAAATACCAATATCATTTATTACTTGAGGGACTTAATGGCGGGTATTACAGCCCTTACCCAAACTAACCATATACCATGCATCCCATTTTTCAAACTAATCCTGGATTTGTTGGAAAGACACCTTGTTTCCACCCAATAAACATCCTGAACAAAACGAATTAACTAACTTATGAAAATTGAAATGGACAAAACTAAGAAAAACTGTCTAATAATTTGGCAATGGATTAGTCGGGGACTAAATATGAACAAACCTAAACTACTGATCGAACTTAACAAGACCAATCACAAACCAGATATTATTTGCATTCAAGAAACTCTACTAAATCAGACCTCCAAATACCTACCAAAACATAATCACCAGCTATTCAACCAGTAAATTCGTTATGAGGGATAACAAAAATAAAGGGGGGGGGGGACTGGCTATCTTTGTCAGCGACTCACTCCCAAATACAACCTTCGGACACCAGTCAAACCCTCAGATTGTCTCAGGATACCCTATAGCCCTAGAGTACCACTCGGTACTCATCCACACAGGCCAACTGACAATATAAATTTTTAATATTTACGACCATGGAAGAACACATCCTATTTCGGCCTTAAACTATGACCAGATATCCAGCTCTGCAAATGAGTATATAACTTGTGGCGACTTCAACACACATAGCAAGCGTTGGGGAGGAACCCGCCTAAACAAGCGAGGTTCAGTGATCGAGCAATGGGTATACAATAATAACCTAGTAATACTCAATGATGGAACTAAGACTGGGATTTGCCCAGAGGATGGTTCTTTATCTGCATTAGATCTGACAATCGGCACTCCCAATTTAGCCATCTTGACAAACTGGGAAGTGGATAGAGAAACCACATTAGGAAGTGACCACTTTCCTATACACATTACCATCAATCGTACCAACCCAACCGTTACCATCTCTAAAGTTCCCAAATGGAGACTGGATAAAGCTGACTGGCACACATTTAACTCCTTACTCACCAATAAAGAAAAAGCTAACCAACTAGCAAAACATTTTGCAGAAATGAGCAGCGATAACATTCATTCAGCTCAATTCCAACACACCGAAGAACTGTAGAGCATAAATACCCTCATCTCTTCACAGACTTGGATACCAAATATTCCCCACTTAATGCTGATTTTTCCATTGAAAATGAAAATAGCTATTAGGGACATTGAATCCACCTCACCAGGAGAGGATAATCTAGGATATGAAATATATAAAAAAAAATATCCCACCAAATATCGAAGGCATCCTGCTAGATCTGATAAATCAATCATGGAAATTAGGACAGTTCACGACAAAGTGGAAACAAGCTATAGTTATCCCAATCCCTAAAGCCGGAAAAGACCCTACAGAACTATCATCTTACAGACCAATCTCACTCACTGACACTATATGTAAGGTGATGGAGGCAATAATCAACAACAGACTAAAACAACATCTTGAAAGAAACATCCTAACCTCAAAAACCAATGTGGTTTCCGCAACAAAAGATCCACCTTGGACCAACTAGTGAGGCTCGAATCATGCATTAAACTATCATTCAACGCTAAACGTAAATGCGATCGACATCTCATAGCGATTTTTCTTGACCTAGAGAAAGCCTTTGACCTAGTTTGGACTGATGGCCTTATCGCTGAGCTGAACCATTACGGGATTAATGGCCGTATGCACAATTGGATCTAAAACTTTCTAAAAGGAAGACTGATCAGAACCAGAATAGGGGACCAATATTCAGAAAATTACGAATTAGAGAACGGTATCTCACAAGGAAGTGTGTTAAGCCCAACCCTTTTCAACATATGATCAACGACCTAGAACATGCTGTCGACCTTAACAAAATTAACTTATCACAGTTTGCTGACGACAGTGGCATATGGAAAGCGAGTAACCCATCCAGCCAACAACTCATCGTTGATTTACAAACCAATCTAACAAAAACTGGTAAATGGGCTGACAAATGGGGATTTATACTATCAAAAGGGAAAACATCCGGAGTTTTATTCTCCCCTAGCCCAAAGTACATGATAGACACCTCCGTACATACAAGGTGAACCTATTATATATGGGTATGTACTTTGATCAGCACCACACATGGAAATACCACATTACAGAACTAGTCCGAAAATGTAATGGCGACCTAAACCTTCTTAAAAGCATCAAAGGACTGAAATGGGGAGCCGACCAGGACACACCTGTAACGCTTTACAGGGCCCTAATTAGGTCAAAACTGGACTATGGGTGCCAAATCTACGCCTCAGCCAAACCAATCCTCCTTAAACGACTAGACATAATCCAGTCCAAGGCTTTACGTATATGTACAGGTTCCCTAAAAAATACTTCCAAAGAAGAATTGCAGATCCTCACAGGTGAAACACCACTCGTACTGAGAAGAGAAGAACTAATTTTAAGATATGCAACAAGAATCTCGGTACATGATCCATCCCATCCTACGAGAGATATCATCTATAGATGCAATATCCCGTTTAGTAAGAAACTCGTTCCTAACCCACCCTCAGGAAATAAGATACACACATTAAGAAAGGAAATAATATTAATAACCTTCAGGCGGAAACCATCAAACACCCAGACCCTAAAAAAAAAAAAAAAAAAAGAAAGAAATTATAAACTTCCTAGCAACAACCTTTGGCTCCAAACAGGACCAACTACTAAATATAAGATCCAAAATCCTAACAACAATTGACAACTCCTATAAAGAATATGTCAAAATGTACACAGATGGATCAAAATCTAACAACCCAGACAGAACTGCTGCAGCAGTAACTATCCCGGAAATAGATGAAGAACTCGGATCCAGACTCCCCGATAATTGTTTTATATACACAGCAGAGTTATGGGCCATATTTGAAGCAATAAAATTGGGAGATGATCATAAGTTCCCCAAAACGCTAACAATTAACGATTCGCTAAGCGTCTTAAAATCCTTGGAAACTGGAAACACAACGGAGCGAGAAAACCTAATAGAAACAAAATTGCTTCTAAAAACATGATGAAACAAGACCAAATTGTGGAATTTATGTGAGTGCCATCCCATATCAACATACCAGGCAATGACAAAGCCGACGTGGCGGCAAAATCCAAACTTAACGAGCCAAATCCCACCCATATCGACTACAGCATCCCAGAGATATACAGCATGATATCCAAAAAAATTACCGCTGTCATACAGGCTGCTAAGAATTCAAACAGACGCCTTATATGCAGAAGTGCCAAGGAGAGAGGTGAGTGCGGAGGTGGCATACGGTTGATCACCCACTTTGGGGTGGTACTTGCCAGTGCGCGGGCCGATGCTACACTTGCACCTACTTCCCCCTACGGTACGGCAGGCGGGATTAAGAATGTGATCCGTTAAGCAATGCAATATGGGTACAGGAATCCCCAAAGTGGTTGGCAGCCAAATCACCCCCATCCTAATACAGATACAACCATACTAACAATAACTTCTCTCTTATTTCTACATCTCATGATATAGTGGATCATTTAAAATATAAGCTAACAAAACTGGCCCAATAATACTATAAGGTGGCTTAAATCCCAGCCATCAGGACCAGCTACACAATGTGGCAACGACTCGATTACCTAGCTTAATAAACATAGCGTAAGACCCCAAATTAGCTTTATAAGGTGGTTAAAATCTAAAGCCATCAGGACCAGCAGCTCAATGAGGCACCTTAATGACTTATTTAGGATATAGGACTCAAAATTAGATATATAAGGTGGCAAACCCAGCCATCAGGCCCTCCGCACAAGGCGGAAACCATTAGAATTAAAATAAGTCTCCCCAAATATTAACTTTTTAAATAACTTCCCAATACAATATCTTAGGTTGGTCAACTGTATCAACACTTCCTCTTAAACAGCATAAATAATATTTTAAAATTCATAAATACGTCAAGACGACAACATTTATCTTTCGGAAAACACGTGAACCAAAAAGAACCCGGACGTACAGCACCTTCCTCCTGTAAAAACCGACCCTGCCTCGCTACTGCCGGTCATTTTGTGCACGCCGTACGAGTGAGTGCGTGTGGGTCTATTCCCACTCACTACATGTCCCGTGGGACAATACGTCCCGAAAACGGACAAAATCAATTAGCATGCTATGTGCGCATTAAAGTGATTGGGGACGCGGTACTATTCCGTGCCTCTCGAAAAAATCAATCAGACCCCTGTGCGGGCATTAACCGGTCGTGCATGCCCTTGTGGGCGAATGCGACCTAAATCCAACTAACGTAACGTATTCGCGCCGTTCAACACGGAATAAAAAATTACTTCAAACCACATGGACAAGATGATGAAATTGCAAGAGGTGGTGGATACATAGGCATGATGGAGGAAATGCTCATCAGAATAGAGTATGGGGCTTATAGATTGAAAATGGAGATTAATAATTTGAAGAAAGGGAAAGAAATATTGAGAGACCTGATAAAGGAGGAGAAGGAGGACAAAGAGGAAAAAGATGAAATAGAAGATTGAATAACAAGTTGGAAAAAAAGAGGAGAATGAGAAAAGGAGACAAGAGGAGGAAAGGAGGAGGAGGAGAAAGAGAATGGAAAGAAGAAGAAGACAAACAATGTGATGGAGAAGATGAGAAGTTGGTGGAGGAGAAAAAGAGAAGAGAGAAATTAGAAGAAGAAGAAGAAGAAGAAGAAACCCAAATCCCTTTTCAGGGCCACTCCATTGCCTCGAAAAGATATCTATTCTCTGTTGCCTAACACATTTTTAGTCGATTTTATGTGTGATAGATTTATGTCCATAAATCTATGTTTGTGTAATATGTCTATGTCTCTGTCTATGTCTCTAACCCTTTCTCTAACCACGTCTCTATGTCTATGTCTCTATTTGTCCATAGAGTAACGCGTATTCAGGTCAGCCCCTTGCCACAATGTTCCGCCCGATTGAAGTCAGCCACTTGCAACATTGTCGCCAGTGTCCAGTACCGTGACGTCACCCTGTTCAATTTTTATTGTCCGTATATAGTCCCACCCATGTTAAATTTTCCTTGTCCGTATACAGTCCCAACCTTTTGTCCGTATATTCCTTGTCAGTATAAATCTCGTCCGTATGTCGTCCCAGGGGTCTTGTAATACTAATTCCCATTATCCGTATATCGTCCCCCTTCACTACTTACATTTTTTGGCACAATTGGCGTGTGCCAGATGTGGTTTTACCATTGTTTGTTACAGAAGGGTTTTTGGGCCCTTTTTACATTTATGTAAGCCCAGCTCTGACTTGGCTTTGGTATACCCAATGTCGTGGTCTAGATTGAAGATGAGGGAGTGAAATTACTACTGCCGCACTTTTAAGGTTGTGAGTTTGTGTTTTGATTTTAAAATGACCGATACAACGTCAGTTCATTTCGTGACAAATTCAATAAAACAAGTTTTTGCGAAGTCAAAACATTCACTCAAAAATTTTTCTGTTCTCGTTTGAAAACAGCAAGACTAAGATACGGTTGTGAGTGTTTTGTTTTAAAAACTTATCCACCGTTGAGTGAAACGGGAAGAGAGAGAGAGAGAGAGAGAGAGAGAGAGAGAGAGAGAGAGAGAGAGAGCGGGGAGAGAGGGGCAGAGAGAAAGCAGAAACCAGTATTGCCCTCTGGCCTCTAAAGAAAATTAAAAATGGGAATGTCACTATGAACTCCAAAGAGAATTTATCAAGGTAAGGCTCTCTGTCCTTTAACGAGGTATATATTGTTTAAAACGTCCATAGGATTGATATACACTTTGATTTACCAATATATATATATATATATATATATATATATATATATATATATAAGCATATATATATATATATATATATATATATATATATATATATATATATATATATATATCAACCTAAAATCCATTACTCCTACCCATATAATCCAATTCCCCTACACCTTTACACCCACACCCGCATGTGACTGACCAACAATCATAGTTACTTATCAACACAATGTTGGAGTAGGATGTTAAAGAAAGAGGTAAAAATTGAATTGAAATTGAAAATTCGTTATGGCAAAAATTACCCTCTTGACCCTTCTCTATTATCCCCATGCAAACAATGTACAATCCCTCCCTTTTCTTAAACAAACTACCACTACTACTGCTA
Organism: Megalonaias nervosa; assembly: GCA_016617855.1. Classification (NCBI taxonomy): domain Eukaryota; kingdom Metazoa; phylum Mollusca; class Bivalvia; order Unionida; family Unionidae; genus Megalonaias; species Megalonaias nervosa. Next base: position 22,527 of record JAECUM010037874.1, read on the forward strand.
CTTCTACTGCTACTACTACTAGTACTATTACTACAGAAGTATTAATAGTAGTAGTATAGTGAGACACTCAAGCGACAATATGGGAATCATATGCTAAATTATGTTTTTGGTGCCATCATTGTGGCACTTGAGGGACAAAATTATGGGTTTTTTTGCCATTTGTATAGGTCATCAGGGGAATCTTACATTATAAATGGTCTGCGGATTCTTTAGCATAAAGGAAAAAGAAAACCGGTATGCCACAAGTGTTTGCAGTATTATAGGGACAAGGGAAAGAAATAATAGGCCACCATTTTGTGTGAGATCCCAGAAATATCCTATGTTAGAAACGTTCATAGGTTTATTTTTAACAATTCTATATGAAGTTCAAGAGAGGTGAATTTTAAAAGCATTTTGCTATCGTAAAGTTAAGAAATTTTGCAACCTAAATGGCTGGCAGTCATTTGTATATTTTTTCTGTGTTCAGTAAATGTTCATTCATCAGTTGGTGACAAATGTCATTCCAACCCTATACTAACCACCTTTTTAATCCAAGTTCTATACACTTGTTAGGTTATGGCATGATGAGTGAACATTTTATCTAGGCTTTTTTCAGAGCTAGTTTAGTCTCCTTCGTTGTTAGGCAGAATTTGGTATGTGCCCGAATAGCAATGTTAATGTTGTATTGATCATGCTACGAAACTTGCTTGCATCATGTCCAATGTCCTCAATTTGCCACAAGTCCCATAAGTCCAGAAAATACATTTAAGTCCTTCGATTCTAAGTGTTTACTTATTTTCGTGGCAGCTGAAATTTCTAGAAAATAGACTAGCACTCTGGTTATTCTATATCTAGTGTTTTTTCCTATAACTCCAAATGTCATAAGTGTTAAATCATCTGTACAATAATGACAGAATATTCAAATGATGCTCAATGGAAGTGCCACTTTGAGATTACAGAAGTCCTATTGTTTATATAATGTGGTGCTAGCTGGATCAGACAGTGATGGTTGAAAGTGACACTTTGAGATTAAAGAAGTCATATTTTTTATTTAATGTAGGATTAGGTCGATGGGACAGTGGAACGTTCTCATCATAGATAATTTTCTATTACTGGGGAAATGAACATGTGCACATCTTAGTTTTGGAAGCCAGGAAATAAAGTTTATTATTATTATTATTATTATTATTATTATTAAGTTCTATCCAATTGATATTAATGCCTTGAATCTACCAGTATTGTTATACATCTATCATTCGATCAATTAAACTAAAATATTGCCCGAATAACACCAGTTGGTCTTCATCAACTGATTCATTCATGTTCTCTCAATGCCGAGGTTTGTGCTGCAAAATTGTGCAAAATGAATCAAGGGCGTTTGTTATGAGATAGCACTGGCCATAGGTATCCACCGTATGTATTATTACTTTTTTTATGTTTGTTTTCTTTGGAGCTGGTGGGTTGGGGGTCAGTGATGATATTGAAACATGCGAGTAAACGTGTGAGTAAACGTATAATCGTCTCTCCCCTCTGTCAACCCACCTGTCTGTTTACATATTCAGATGAAGCAATGTCCAAAGGCATCCAATTATTGAGTCTTACGTCCACACAAGCGACTCTTGTATTTTGTTTATCTATATAATATATGAATCAATCATGTTTAAAGAGATATAACTAATATTCAGTGTTAAAAATCTAACTTAAAATAAACCCAAACGCCAGTGTTCAAATCAGTAAAAAAGACACGAATGTTGTTTTTTTTCTGCACTGGTTTTACCACATTACTGTCGGTGCTCCTGCTGACAGACGAACAATCGGGATAGCATATAAAATTTGAATTAGATAGCAAGTAGTTTTAACACGATTGATGACATACAATGAAGCCGGTTAATAAAGAGACCTCAATGGATCATCTAAAAGTGATCTTCACATGAAGGTGTTCAATTAAATATATGATAAGTTACATTGGAATCAATGAAACATGGTTTTTCACAGGTAGTCCACACACACACACACACACACACACACACACACACACACGCATAACTTGTTTAAATAAATTTTAAAGTTTTTAA
>JAECUM010037875.1:0-31818 GCA_016617855.1 Megalonaias nervosa
CGCCAAGATATATCAACCGTAACATTTAGCCAAGCAGTTTGAACCACAAACAACTGTCAAATAAGTAATTGCAAATTTCAGATTTAATGATAGACAAAACAAAGGGTGCGTAAACTACCCCTACAATAATTCTGATGATTATGGCTGATTTGATAAAACAGTCACTTTCCAAAGCGAAAATCATCTTGCAATTGGTAAATTACATTCCGAATGTGTCCCTTAATGAACGCAGAAACTTGGCCATGCAAAACTGATGTTAATCATTACATACAAGCGTTCATCAAGTACGCTCCTTTATTAGCTGTTGCTAACTGTGCTGAGATTTTCTATGACTGTATTAGAACGCATAATCAAAGACACGTCATCAACAACAAGCGTTGATTGACTAATTCAAACAGAGATAAATGTCATATATTGGGTCATGATAACGAGTACAATTTACCAGCGTTCGCATTGATTGATTAAGCAGGAGACGAACACAGTCAAGTGTATGTATATATGTATGGATGTATCTATGTATGTATGTATGTATCTATATATTGAGAAGATCCTTTAATGCTAAAGGCATGTATTATCGCTCATGTGATAGAGCAAAATAAAGGTATATTTTGTTGCTTACTGTGGGACAATTGTACATACTCAGAATATTGTTACAAATGGTTAACATTAGGATTTTGATCACATTAATATAAGATATTGCCAGACAGAATACACCCAACGTGGATAATCGTAGATACTGTGAACCATGCTCCAAAGGAGTGGTAAAATGCCTGTTGATGCGATGATTTGGATATTTCTCCTTTGATCCTTATACTGCGTAGAAGTTTGTATGACAACAAAATTCTACAGTCATTCTGGTCTGCAGATTGTCAATACTTTGCGATAAATACTTTACATGTTTTTACAATTACACAGTGTGGTAGAACTTTTGAAAGGTAGTATAAACATGAAAAAACCAAATGTCATTTTTAGTATGGAAACTGTATTGCCATTTACTAACAATATTGTCCAGTCTTCAACTTTGCTCTGGCTAACGTGCTCCACTGGTTCCTTAAAAAGAAATTGCTTAGTCTTATTGTATTTCTGACCCTTGATAATACTTCTAAATTATTAAATGAATTTTATCAAGTATAATTGTATTGATATAGATTATGGGCTCTTAAAAATTATACCTTTACCACATCTATCTGACAACACCAATTCACCCTGAAAGGTAAACTGGTGAATTAACGCTTAGCAGACAATTTAAGCAATTTATATTGCATACCATAGTTGAGGGTTACAACAAATAATTTATCAGCAGCTTCCTTTGTAAATACAGAAATATCGTAAGATGAAACTGTCCATACAGTTTGGTAATGTTTCTAAATTGTTACATACAATTACTGTAATTGATAATTTAACACAGACTGCATCCTTCGATGTCACTCAACATCTAAATAAAAATTAAACATAAAACTACTGTCCGATAGAATCGTTTTAGCAAAGTATTTATAACGACGTTTTAAAAATTATTCGATGCTGATAGCAGTACTCCAGTTTATTATTATTATTATTATTGTTATTATTATTATTGTTATTATTATTATTATTATTATTATTATTATTATTATTATTATTATTATTATTATTATTACTGCTATTCTTCTTCTTATTATTCTTATTGAGAAATTATAGACTCAGAGACTCAACTAAAAATATATTTAATGTATACTCAATGGCTCAAATGTTGGTTTTGAATATGATAATATTTTAAGTGGCTGAAATTTCCAAATGCATAGTCCTCTGATGCACGAGGATTCATCCAACCTTTCAATCCACAAACTAGACATAAATTCCAGAGTGGCATAGAGCAAGAACCTCACAGGTGAGAATTATTATTATTATTATTATTATTATTATTATTATTATTATTATTATTATTATTATTATTCATACTAATGTATATTCTCTTTTCAAAACGAAATGAAATCAACGTATGTGCACTAGCTTTCCTTTTCTTGGTTATTCTTCCATACCCATGATCAAAGCATGAATAAGTTATACGTCCTCTAAAAATCTGTGAAAGTCTCCTTTACAAGCCTTATCTACAATTAGTAGAGCTTGTTAGTAGAAGAACGGGGAAATAAAAGTGTTTTCAAGATAAAATTTTATCGCTAGACATGCTTTTCCTTCTTACTTATGAAAACATTTGCATAAAAAAGCCAAATTCAACTATAACTGAAATTTTGAAATTACTGTGACAACATATTTTGATGTGCGATCTATCCTATTAAACAAAGAGACCTATCTCTCCTAATAATAGTTACAGAGGTGTTCGACACTATCAAAAAGCAGGAAATTTGGAAGAAAGTGCAGTCTCAACATTATAAATTCATAATAAAAAAGAAGATATTTAACATTGATTAATAGCAACTAAAGCCCATGCATAGCACTAAAAGCAGTTTAGTTTTTGAAAAAGAAATTGACAAGATTTTTTAAATTTATTTCTTACATCTAATATGGACATGTAGTTTTATTTAATAAGAGAATCAAGTCAATTCCGAAATTACATTCATTAAATAAAATGAGCTCGACAACGCTATACATAATGTATAATTTGTTATATTTGTTACATATTTTAGAATCCTTAACAATATTGAAAATATTGGTTGCGCATTGACGATTGGTTACGAAAACTTAAAGGTCACAACCGCAAATTATGATTCAATAGTTTTCATTCGTGCTCATATTTGGCCATATTGATCTGTTTGAATAGGAAACTGATGTTTGATTAATTTTATCCAGGTGTGGCATTATCAGCGGAAATGTGAAATTCTTTAACATACACGTATTTCTTCAACAATATTTTAAATTCAAATTTAACTCAAACATTTTATACCATTGTATATGCATTTCTCTGGAAGCTTTTTGTCCTGGAGAGAAACAACTGAATTTTTTAACATTAGCTTGTATACACATTTAAATAATCATCTGGGGCTTTTTTCAGCACCAATATCGTTAATTAAAGTATTGGAAAAAACTAGGAGTTTCTTTTAATAAATCATATCAAACTTTCCCTCCGTGAATGTGCATAGATGTACCTCTTCCTATGTGTGTGGGTGGATGGTCAGATTACGCATGTTTTAGACAAGTTACAACTATTTTACTGAATATCGTTCTGCCTGTCTATTTGTAATCATTGCTGTAACATATGTCATTTTACACATCATTTAGTGTCGGAGAATTTACACTTTAAAAATAATGAAGTTTTTTAACCGATGTGGAGACCATCCCATCGTTTCAATAAGCTTGCTGCGACCTCAACGTCTGTGTTTGAATGTGTGCTTTTGTTTGTTTTTGAGTTCTTGTATGCTGGAGAAATGTGGATGCTCATAAATAATATTGATCAGTTCTAAATTTGTTTGAGAGTGTGTGACCATTTGTAGTTCTGGGTGCACAATAGTATGTTGATTTTGAAACTCAGTCTTCAAGGTCATGCCTTACCAACTGATACAGCCTATAGATTCCATGGCATGGTCAAGTCATTGATCTCAATAAATATTTGCATTGCGAATGGTGTAAAGAAATGGAAAATGAAAATTTAACGAAAAAGTGAGAAAATCACGTAGACAATTATATTCGATATACTGCTGAGACGATCAACTGACGGGATGCGTATGGTTTAGGTTTTCTTTTCGTTTGCTATTTTCCGGCACTCCAACAAAGGAAGATTATATCATGCGGAAGCAAGTAGTGTAAAGTTCCTTTCTGAAGGACACCGCACGGTAGCTGATCTGTGCTGAACAGAAATTAATGTTCTGGGGCAAGGGCCTGATACCTTATTGTTTAATTTCCGTTTGTCCGTAGCTGGAAAATATCTTTCTATGATTTATAGCAACACAGCACCTGATAATTTCAATAATATTATTTCGAAAAAAACATGATGTATCCGAGATTAAAGAAAAGATATTATTTGTGCTCGAAGGTCAGAACAGCTCCTGATCATGATAATTCAATGGCCATTATCTGATAGTAGATGTACTTGCTGTTAAGGATGTGTAAAGTGGCATTCGTTGCTTCAAAGGTTACAAATGGACAGCAAAACGATATTCAGTAAAATAGCTGTAACTTAACTAAAAATGCATAATGTGCCCACCCACTAAAGCACATAGGAAGAGGTACATCCATGCACAATCACATAGGGAAAGTTCGATAATAATTAATAACAAAAAACGTCTGGTATTTCTTACACTAGTTTTATTAACAGAATTGGAGTGGAAATAAATAAACAGATGATTATTTACAATGCGCATAAGAGTAAATGTTAATAAATCGACACGTTTCTTTGCAAGACAAAAAGCGTCGAGAGAACTGCATATAAAATGGTAGAAAATGTTTGTGTTAAATTTGAATTAAAAATATTGTTTGCAGAAATACGTGTATGTTAAGGAATTTCACATTTCCGCTGATCTTGGCACAAATGGATAAAAATAATCGGTTCTTTGGGAATCTCCAAATTCCATGTCTGTCCACTCCTTAATATTGTCTTCCCACCTCTTTTTCTGTCTGCCTCTTCTTCTGCATCCTAGCACTGTGTCTTGCAAGATTGTGTTTGCCAGTCCAGATGATCTTGACACATGACCGTTCCCCTTCAGTTTGCGCTTTTTTACAGTGGTCAAGAGGTCTTCATAGGATCCGATGGCTTGTTGGATCCTGTTGTGGACTTTTTTGTTGGTTACATGGTCGATTTATGAGATGCCCAAGATCTTGCGGTAGCATCTCATTTCAAAGGTTTGAATCCTTCTTTGTAGATCTCATGTGAGCGTCTATGTTTCACAAACATACAGAAAGATAGATATGACAATCGAGCGCATCAGCCTTATTTAGGAACCAAAAGGAATGTTGGTATCTTTCCATATTGGTCTCAACCTTGTTATTGTTGCTGTTGTCTGGGTAATCCTGCAAAGTAGTTCTGGTTTGGAGCTATCGTCTGTCATAATTGATCCCAAGTACTTAAAGCTTGTGAATCTTTCCAGCTTCTGTCCACTGACCTTTATTTCTGCACTGATGCCACAGTGGTTGTTGTTGTTTGTCATCAGTTTGGTGTTTTAGGCTCTAATCTCCATACCGTATGCTATGGAGGTTGTGTCGAGGCGTTCAACCTAGTCAGTCAGTTCTTTTTCATCTCCTGCTAAACCATCAATATCATCTGCGACGCGAAGGTTTGTGATTGTTTTTCCTCCGATGCTGACAGTGCCCTTATAGTCATGCAAGGCATCCTCCATGATCCTTTCCAGGAAAATGTTCAAGAGTGTAGGTGACAGTATACATCCCTGTCTGACTCCAACGGTTGTGCGAAACCAATCTTGTCTGCTGCCATTGATGAGAACAGCACTGGTGGCTTTGTCATATTATAACTCTGCCATTATTGATTGATTATAATTTTCAATATTCTTTAAGATTCTAAAATATGTATTAAATCAAACAATACAGCTCATTTTATTTCATGATTATAATTCCGGAACGGTCTGGATTCTCTTATTAAATAAACAATGTGTCCATATTAGAATAAGTAATAAGATTTTTTTAAAAATCGCTTGAATTTCCTTCTAAAAAACTAAACTGCGTTTAGTGCAATGCTTGGACTTTGGTTGTAATTGATCAATCTTAAATAAGTCCTATTTAAATTTCTAAGTTAGACAGAGTTATAAGTAAACCATGTTTACTAGGAATTTATAATGTTAAAACTGAAAGTTCAGGCACATATCCTGTTTTTTGAAAGTATCGAACACCTCTGTAAGTACTATTGGAGAACTAGATCTCCTTGTTTAATAGGATTGATTGCACATCAAAATATGTTGTCACAGTAATTTCAAAATTTCAGTTAGATTAGAATTTAGCACTTTTATGCATTTGTTTTAATAAGTAATAGGGAAAAGCATTGCTAGCGATAAAACTGTTATCTTAAACAAACACCACTGTTTATTTTATTTTTGTGTTCTTCTACTATCAAGCACTCACTTTACTTGGAGTTGGGGGCTTTCCACCAATTAAAATAGCGATGCACATTTCAGCTTCAACTTTTATTGTAATTCACAAGATTTTGCGAGGATAAAATAGTTTCTAATCAACAACATCTTTACATTCGCTAAATGTTTCCCAAAATTTAAAATCAGAGTTATAATATTGCCGTGTAGCAAATCTTAAAAATCTTTTGATGCTATAATATTCAGGTACGGCTATAAGAATACCCGATGCCAATATCGAACATTTCTTTAGAATCCATCAATCGATATAGCGTTAAATACTACAGTCCTACAATAATGAAACAAAGTGTATCAAAACGAAACGTTTCCAAACTCCTTTGTAAGATGGTATAAAACAGAGGTAAACAGTGAAGAGAAATTTCGAGAATGATAATGGTAGATATTGATAGTTCAGTAACAGTTATTAGGAGCATTTCGTCATAGTAGGTATCCATCATACTATTGAGACTGTGGTATGAAATCGTATGAAAATAGTATGCTTAGAATACTAGGAAATTCTTAAAACAGGCAAGATTGATGCGGTTTTGGTGCGTCACTTACATAAGCATGATATTATATTAATTGATACTTTGGAATTAAAACTGCAAGATATTTCTCTATATCTCTAAGTACAGAATATTCAGCTCACACTCTAGATTCTTCTTCTGTTTTCCAGGATTCAATCAGTTCCTAAACCGTACTCTGGCACGTCAGCTTCGTGCTGGTCACATTTCCGATGATGCACTGGGTTGTTTTCGAACTCGCACAAAATGATGACGAGTTTATCTGAGTTTATCTGAGAGACGCATTAGATCTTTGCTCATATATCCGTAGCGACCATACCTGAATTATGGATGCGGTAAATACTCTGAAAAGAAAGAAAAGTCTGTGTATGACAAATTTGTTATATGTAAACCAAATATTATTCCATACCAACTTTGAATCCCAACTTCTTTTTACGTTTCTAAAGTTAAAATGTGAAAGATGTAGCATTTTATTGTGGCAGAAAGAAAGAAAATGAGAAATGTTATCGGTTAGCAATACCATGTTTCCAAAACTAGATGCCACTCAGTTCAAATATTCCAGATGTGCAGCTACTCGTGAAATGAACAGTAAAGGTAACAAATTAAGAAACTCTTGTAATGTGTTTCAATAGAAAAGTTTCTTCACAGACACGTCGGTTAAAAAGATCAAATGTACAAATCTATCTATCGCATTTGTTAAGCCGATAAAACATCAATAACTATTATTATTAGTAGTAGTAGTAGTAGCAGTAGTAACAGTAGTAGTAGTAGTAGTAGTAGTAGTAGTAGTAGTAGTAGTATTAATAGCATCAGTAGTAATCGTAATAAAATACCAATAAAACGCGTAAAGAGTTCTAAAAATGTTATTTATGTGGTCCCAAAGGCTTTTCCTGCCAATGCGAGAAAGTGACATCTTCGAACCATTTCAGTTGATGCCACTAAAACACTTGTGTGTTCCTTAGTACTTTCAAGACTGGACTATTGTAACTCAATTCTGTCTGGTTCGTCTCAATATCTACTTCAGAAACTTCAAAAAGTTTAAAATACAGCTGCTCAAATCATCCTTAGAGTACCACGATCAGAGCACGCCTCTCCCTTGCTCTGTACCCTACACTGGCTATCCATACGATCCAGAATTAAACACAAAATTTGTTCTCTGTGCTACGTTTCCCTGACGGGCTCCAGTCCAACATACCTATCTGACCTCACCCATGTGTACACACCTGCAAGATGCTTATGCTCCTCTTCTGACACTCGTATTCTCATTATTCCCACTATGAAGATGAAATCATATGGACAACGCTCATTTGCATACCAGGGCCCAGCAACGTGGAACGAATTGCCCACTGCACTTAGACACAAAGACACAGTGATTTCATTCAAGAGCGCTCTTAAAACTCAACTATTGCAACTGCAAGAACAGACTTAAAGACCTAATAATGTATCCTTGCCTTAAATATTTACAGCATATTTTCTATTTCTACTTTCGTGGTATTTGTTTTTAATTTTGTAATCATTTCATTATATATGTTTTTTAAGTGTTGTCAAATGTTGTAAAGCGCTTAGAGCTTCTAAAGATTAGGCGCTATACAAAGTCCTCATTATTATTATTATTATTATTATTATTATTATTATTATTATTATTATTATTGTAATGTTGACGAAACTTTTGCGTGTTAATATAGATGCTAAAGTTGGCATTGGGGGTGGGTATTGTCAAAATAGCTAACAACAAATTAACTTTAAATATTATGTCAAGTGTTTGCAAGTTTATTAGAGATGCACACTTAGCCGAAAGCTATTCCGGATGAAAACTACTTCCTACTCATGAGAGGAGAAAGGATTTGCATGGTTTCATGTCTTTGGCTCGAAAGTTTACTAACTTCCCGCAAATACCATCCCTGCCGAAGAGGTTCATTATGACAATTCCCATCTTCTAAATGTGATATTGTTATAGGAGTTTTCTATATCTGTGGGTTTGACCAGTCTTATACATGAGTTTATCCTATCCCTCGACAGCTTTCTCCATGATGTAAATTCTGATGAGGAACAAATATTTCCATAATCATCGTTCTCTCTCTTTATTAAAATCACGTGTCAATTACATATGTCTTAAAATGATTGCAGTGAGGGCAAGTATCACTGAATGTTTGCATACAAAATTAAACGGAGTTCATGGAATTGTTCTTTACTTAACGCAGCATCGTATTAAAGATACGAATTCATTAATAAAATATTAATCCTTCATGAAAATTACAATTTAATATTATGACATACTAGTACCAATGCATTTATGACATGCACTGTAATTTTTGGCCGAGCTTCATGAAAGCCAGATAATCAAAATACAGAACCACTCCAACAAGACTTGTTAGTTTGAGATCAATTTTGTCGCAGTAACATCACTGCTTCAATGTAAATTCCGAAAGGAAATCTTATTTGATGAATGTTGACTGATATATCCAACCTGAGTCATCTCTAATGGGAAACTAATATCAAGGAGAATATACTTTTGTTTTGAAGATACAGGAGTGTATTTAAAAAACATTATGGCCCACTCCCCGAACCAACCGACGGTTTGAATCTATTGACTGTTCGGACACAAGATTTGAGAAACTAGGCAGCTCGAAACTAAAATTTGGATGTCACTCACTGCTTACTCATTGAATATTTCCACCCATGATATGATAGTCAAATATACATATTCAGGTCCCTGTATTTTGATTAGTATTGATTACTGAAAGTTGCAAAATGCATCTAATGTCCAGCTCAGATAAGATGATTGTGTTACATGTTCTCTTCATCTACACCCTAAGACAACATAAGAAACACTGAAATGTACCCGTCGAATCCAAATCAGCCCGATGAACGTAATACGTGTACGTTTGAGGTCCATTTTGATGGCAGTTATTCAATCAGCGCCGGGTAGCGTTAAGTTTCCAGTTAAAAAACTGTCAACCCAAACCGTCACCTACAATCAACAACGATCTAATTTTGCGTTTCGTATTCTTACATAATTTCTCACGCAATTATAAAGGCTGATCACACAGCTTCTGTGCTTTACCTGCTTTAAAACATAACAACTTATATTCCCGTCACCATCTACAATCACTGCCATTGCAACTAAACATAGAAAGCGTAGCATATTATAGGAGCTGGGGTATATCTGCTGTGTGTGTGATATCCCAAAGTAATATAGGAGAATTCTTCATAATAATAGCAGAATTTATAAAAACGAAGAAATAATATTGCCATATAGGTTAGGAAATGATTCTTCTCCATGATACCCTTTCTATATACCTCGATTTATATAGCAGGAATTTGGCCTGACTGTGTCCTTGGATACAAATTAACTACTAGGGCGATACGTTTGTGTCTGTACTACTCACTAATGCCAGTACCATCGACTTTTTACAATCGTTTATGGTGCTATGAGCATTTTCGAGAGCACATAGGGGATGTTTCATGCAGTGAAAACTACGAGTGCGGTATGACGTGGATTCAAAGACTTTCTTACTCATGGTTTTACCGTGCAATTTCAAACTGACCGCAGGCTTTATGTGATTTGGTAATGACAATTCCTTGTTTGTGATTCTTTTTCTGAAACATTCTACAGTGATTGGAAAATCTTGACCCATACTCATTTGCTTACTCTCACGTGTAGCCTCGTACAAAAGTAACAAAATAAAAGAGTGAAGTCAACAAGCTTTGTAAATTTAACAAAATAATTTATTTCCCTCGAAAACATGGTAAAATATGAAATAGGACTTACGGTTTGTGAATATAATCCAAAAATTAATCTTGAAATTGAAAAATATAAGTCCTATCACTAAACAGTTTTAATTGAATTCAAGATCGAATCTCGATGAAGTTCCAATATGGAGGGCGATGCCGTCAGATGAGGTTGCTGTACTGATGGCAACAGTTCCTCGTTGAATCAGAATTTATAATGTTCCAGTTTAGAATTCCAGAATAAATTTTAACTAAATGTCCATGTCCAAGATTTTTTATAAAGAAGAGCACTTGTATGTTTTCCAGAGAATATGAATTATTAAATCCAAAAAATAGAAGAAGTCCAAATGAAATTGGCATCAACATAAAAAACACATTGAGCTCATAAGATGTAGAATACGACTGACAAAATTTCACAGAGATGTGAGTATTAAACCTGACTAAAACGTCATTTCAGGCCCGCGTGATGGTTCACTTGGTCACTTAATCATCGAACAGCGCAGAAAAAAGAGGCCAATTTACACGTAGGCCAAATAGCCCTAGCTAAAAATCAGATTCTCTCGCTGGAAATAAATAAAAAAGAAAGGCTGTTTACAACTTAGCTAACACGTGGGCCGATCATGACCTTGGTAATAACCAATCATTATCATTCCATGTTTACAAAATCGGACCCAAGGTTAAGAACTAGGTTAGCTAAAATTAGTAATAAAGTAATACATTTGCGTTCTAATCAGACTCAAAGAACAGGACTAAATTTACTGGGAAAAATATCAAATCCAGTAAAAATATTATCCTTACAATAAAATGTAATGAAACAAAAATAAAAAAAAGGATTTAAAACTAACACACAAGCAATTTAATTACATATACGTAACACTTACAAACTGCGATAATTTACATACGAACACAAGTAACTAGTGACAATGCTCGAAGAAGTCAATATCTTTCGTACCACATTATTGCAACACTTCGTTCCTTTTTGTGTTTTGTTTTTGTTTTGTCCTTTTGATGGATTTGTGTGTGGGGGTGGGTGTTTAACCAACGGTTACATGACAGCATACATCTACCACTGTTTTGCAGTCTGCTATCTTAATAATCGCTAATATGTGCCCTAAAACGGTATGATAAGTGTGAATATGTAATCATCAGTTGCTTTTCAACCAACATATACCTTCTTTAGTTTCATTTTCATTACTAATTCAGCGCAGAGACTGATTTGGAAAATTGGTCGTTTCTGATAAAGATGGTATAGTCCATACCCTAATATCCCTTATATGTTATCATTATCAACTCAAGAGGACACGACCCACAGTCGGAACCATTAAATATTAGGTAACAAATATGTAATGCACAAAATATGTAACACAACTATTCCACAATATAAAGTGTTGTTCGGCCCTCGAGTTCGAATATGACCATGGCATTACTGACTGGTTTGGTTTCTGTAAGTACGTGAAGAACACAATATGGATGTTTGGAATGTCTGCCAGTCAGCGAACCTCAGTGTTTGGGACACTGTGTTGCCATCGTCTCTTTATCTGTTTCCGCATGCATGAAATGTGAACAAAAATCATTTTCTTGGCATATCACCTGAACAATATCTATATTTCGCCATCATACAGCAGGGTCCGCAACACTATCGCTCCCTGGAATCTAAATTTGGTTTGTAAACTGATCCCTCTGCTCTCCCACAAAATGTTGCACTTAGTATTCCGAAGGCCACACATGCTTAAGCAATTTTGACGTTGGTTTCATCATCTCTGTGGACTACACGTGACAGTGTGCTGACTAGATATGTGAACTTGTTCACTGCCACGAGAAGTTCAGCAAGTTTATGTACCATGTGGAAATCTACGATTTTGTAAACTTCTAAACAATGTTAGTTAGAACTTCTAAGCAATATTATGTAACACATATATATTGTACAATATTCTGTAACACATATATTACAAAATATTATGTGATACATATCTATTACACAATATTATGAGACATATCTATTGTATAATATTAGTAAACGTATTTACTGTACGTAATTAGGTAACACATATCTATTTTAAATATATACATATATTTTTGGTGTACCCGTTTCCGGAGGTATGTTTTCTGGTGGTACGTACCATGTAACTTATCTCTGTACTTATGTGTTTAGTTTCCCTCAGTAATAATATACGGAAATTCTCTAGGAGTCTTGTTACGAATTTTATGACATTTACATCGTGTTTCCACTACTCGTGACAAAATAGTTATAAAACATACTTTATTTTAAAACAACATGTTGTATCTGTCATAAATGAATGGTGAATATAACAAATATACTTATACTGATGGCTCTTTAATCACATGTTTGACATGTGTAGCGTATGCTAATGCGTTCGTCCCATCACATATTGTGAAACATATTCAGGCCACATTCAACTTTCGCAAAACATTCAAAATACAAATTAACCCCACACGTAATGTTTTAGTTATTTAGAGCGTTAACGAATGTATTGAGTATATGTGTTCCTTTGTAAGACTGCGGATCATTCTACGATATTAAATACAGCAGTGGGGCACTGTGTGGCCGAGTAGTCTAAAACGCTCACCGTTACGGATCACTACCGTCTCACCTCTGTCTGCATCGGTTCGAATCTCCGGCTCTGCCAATGTGGGTACGTGAGAAAGTTTGCCAGTAGCTTCTCGTGGATCTTTTATTCTTTTCGGGGTTTTCCAGGGTTCTTCCTATACCATTAATACTGGCCGCCATATATAGTCTATCTTGTGCTGAAAAATGGCGTTAAACCCTACAACAACAACAATTACAGCAGTTGTTTTCTGTGTAAAGTTTACGTAATTTCTCAAGTTCACTAAATATGATCCCGTTTCTTCAGTAATGTGTTTTATGCATACTTGTCATCTATAATAACTATCTTGCACACGCAGTGGCATGCCACCAAAAGTCTCCATGCCTATTATATCAATACTGTAGCTTGAAAATGCTTCAGTTTCAACACTTTCTATTTGTTTCAATAACCTCTCTAATGTCAACACGATGTCTTTCACATTATCAGCTATAGTGTAAGCTTAATCATTTTCACTTTAGTTAAAGCTGTTAGATTACAAAGTATACAAGACTTAACAAACTTGTAGCAAATTCATCTACTATCAGGTAATGACCATTTAATTATAGTGGTCAGGAGTTGTGCTGACCTTCGACCACAAATAATTTCTTTTCTTTAATCTCGGATACATCGTGTTTTTACCAAATAGTATTATTGAAATAATCAGAAGCTTCGTTTCTATAAATTAGAGAAAGATATTTTCCAGCTACTGACAGCGGAAATTAAACAGTAAGGTATAAGGTCCCTGCCCAAGAACATTAATTTTTGGTTAGTACGGATCAGCTACCGTGCGGTGTACTTCAGAAAGGAACTTTACACTACTTGCTTCCGCACGATATAATCTTCCTTTGTTGCAGTGCACAAAATAGCATGCCAAATATAAACCTAAACCATATACATTGCGTCCGCTGATTCTTTCAGCAGTATAGCGGATATAATTGTCTACGTGATTTTCTCAGTTTTCAGTTATATATTCTTTTTCCATTTCTACATACCATTCGCAATGCAAATATTTCTTGAGATCAATGACTTGACCATGCCACGGAATCTTTAATCTATATCAGTTGGTAAGTCGTGACCTTCAAGATTGAGTATCAGAATCAACATACTATTGTACACCCGAAACTACAAATGCTCACAGATGCTCAAACACATTTAGAACGATCAGTATAATTTATGAACGTCAACATGTCTCCAGCATACAAGAACTCACACACAAACAAAAGAACACACTCAGCCACAGACGTTGAAGTTGCAGCAAGCTTATTGAAACGTTGGGATGGTCTCCACATCGGTCATGAAGCTTCATTATTTTAAAAGTGTAAATAATATGATACTAAAAAATGTGTGAAGTGACATATGTTACTTTAAGGGCTAGAAATAGACAGGCAAAACGATATTCAGTAAAATAGTTGTAACTTGTCTAAAACATACATAATATGCCCACCCACTAACACATATAGGAAGAGGTACATCCATGCACAATCACAGAGGGAAAGTTCGATAATAATTAATAACAAGAAACTTCTGGTATTTGTTACAATACTTTTATCAACTTAATTGGAGTGGATATAAATAAACAGATGATTATTTACAATGTTTATACAATCAAATGTTAATAAATTGACATCCTTCTCTGCACTATAAAAAGCTTCCAGTGAATTGCTTATAAAATGGTATAAAATGTTAGAGTTAAATTTGAATTTTAAAACATTGTTTGAGGAAATACGTGTATGTTAAGGATTTTCAGATTTCCGCTGATCTTGCCACACATGGATAAAACAAATCAAACATCAATTTCCTAATCAAGCAGATCAATGTGACCAAACATGAGCACGAATGAAAACTTTTGAATCGTAATGTTTCCATGTGATCTTTAATTTTCTGTAAACAATGGTTAATGCGCAATCAATATTTTCAATATTGTTAAGGATTCTAAAATATGTAACAAATTTAACAAATCATACATTATGTATAGCGTTGTCGAGCTCATTTTATTTCATGTATATAATTCTGGAAAGGTCCGGATTCTCTTATTAAATAAAACAATGTCTCCTTATAACAATAAGGAAAAAGGTTTTAAAAAATCTCTCGAACTTTTTGTTTAAAAAACCAAACTGCTCTTAATGCAAAGCATGGACTTTGTTTCCAATGACTCAATCTTAAATAACTCTTTTTTAAATTTTCGTGTTTAATAGGATTGATTCTATATCAAAATAGGTTGTCACAGTAATTTCAAAATTTCTGGCATTATAGAATTGGTACTTTTATGCTTTAATAAATAATAGAGAAAAGAACTGCTAGCGATAAAATTCTATCTTAAACAAACACTGTTTATTTTATTTCTGTGTTTTTCTACTAACAAACATTCAGTTTAGTTGGAGTCGTAGGCTTTCTACCAATTAAAATATCAAATTTCAGTTTCACCTTTTCCTGTAATTCACAAGATTTGGTGAGGATAAAAATGTCTCCTTTCAACAACATCAGCACATTCACTAAAAGCTTAAAAAAATTTAAAATCAGAGTCATAATATTACCATGTAGCCAAACTCAAAAAACTTTTGTCGCAAAACTGTCGAATTTGAAAAGACTACAATATTGAATTACGGTTATAAGAATACTCGAAGCCAATATCGAACATTTATTTAGCATCCATCAGTAGATATCACGTTCAATGCTACAGTCATACAATCATGAAACAAAATATATCAAAATGAAACATTTTCAAAATATTTTGTTAAAACGTTAGCAATTGTAAGATGGTATAAAGTAGAGGTAAATGGCGAAGAGAAATTTCGAGAATGATAATGGTAGATATTGATAGCTCAGTCACAGGAAGTATGTGTATGTCCTCATGGTAGGTATCCATCATACTATTGAGACTGTGCTATGAAAATAGTATGCTTAGAATATTAGGAAATTCTTAAAACAGGCACGACGTCAATGTCGTAACTATCACAGATGCGGTTTTGGTGTGTCACTTATATATGCATGATATTATAGCAATTGATACTTTGGAATTAAAACAGCAAGATATTTCTCTATATCTCTAAGGACCCAATATTAACCAAGGATTTTAGTTTCTTCTGTTGTCCAGGATTGAACCGTAGTCTGTCACGTTTGGTTCATGTTCGGCACAATTCCGCTGATGGACTAGATTCTTTCGAAATCACATAATCTGGTAGAGAATTTATCTGAGAGACTCTTGAGATCTTTGCTCAACTAGCCTTACACCTTTGAAGAGTCTTTATTAAATCTTATTTGTTCTGTAAACATAATGGCTGCTGCCATGGAGTCATAGTCTGCCATTATTATTTCCGTCTGAAAGAAGTTATAAAAACTCATGAATATTCTGTAGAAAAGTATTTTGTATGGACTAAAGTTTTGCAACATAAAAATCCTTGAGGATTCCTAAACACACTTCTAGAACCACAATAATAATACCACCTGATCAACTTATTCTTTCTCTCATACTACCACTTTCACTATTTCCAGAGATATGAGCCGTATAAAATCAGCGCTTTATAAACTATTAACATTTTTCAAACTTTCTTACCACATTTGATGACTAGACCTTCATTTCTGCATTTGCAACTTCGATATTTCCGTTCTTGATTGCGTTCTACTATTTTATGTTTAATGCTAGCGACCATATCTGAATTATTAAATAAGTCAATACTCTGAAAAATAAGAACAAAGTCGTGTATAATAAAATAGTTATGTGTAAATCAAATATTATTCCATCCCAACTTTCAATCCCAACATCTTTTTACCTAACTTAGGTAAAAATGTGAAAAGGTGTAGCAAGCGATAGGACTAAAACGTTAATTATATTCAGTTTTACTTGGGCGTGGCAAATTGTCATATTCACCTTTTTATACACATTTGTGATATCTCTTCTGGGTATTGTTGGTAGTGGAACGAATTGTCAGTATGTATTCCACAGATGGTACTACATCGGATTCATAATCAAATGGTCGATGGTTATATACTAGCCCAGACCACTCCGCGTGGAGCGCCTGAATGCATCCTTAGGAATAGCTTCTGTTTCCTCGGCATTACATAACCAATGATGTGCTTAATATACCCTTAGAATATAACAAAACAACATGTACGTAAAAACGAGATGTAAGGAACTAACAACATTAAAGCTCAAAGATCGGCAAAATATTTTATTGTGGCAGAAATAGAAAAATGAGAAGTATTATCGGTTAGGCACACCATGATATATCACATCCAAACACATGCAGGAAATTATACTCTGCCAATTAATTTTTCCTTATTTACATATTATTCCAATTCTAAGGTATTCTCATGAACATCTGTGTTTTCCATTCTACTAGAATACTTGATGCTATTTTACAATTTTGTTCTTTGATTGAGAATATAAAATTGCAGGTCTGGCACATTCATTACCATCACGACAACTTCTGCATGGGATAATAATAATAATAATAATAATAATAATAATAATAATAATAATAATAGTAATTGGAGAATAGCTGATATTATCAATAATGAACACAGGCACAAATGCTTGCTTACATATTTTGCGTTATGTCCTTTATTATGTCTTGTGCTTGCTTCATATGCAGAACTATATTACCCAATCTTGGTGGTATCGGTGGCTGTCTGCATGCTGGCATCTTTAGCAGATCTGCATGACATGCCACAAGGTAAGTGCCACTTTCTATAGTTAGATTTTCCGCAAACAAATGGCATTATTGTGGGAGCTTTAGACCTAGGCGCTCCTTGGATAACCATTGTGAACACGATAAGGAGAACTATATTTGCGATAATCACTTTACGAACTGCAATCACAAAAATAAAAACGATTGGTTTATTTTCCGCTACACGTTATATAAGTAATCGTATGAGAACAATGTTGAAGGTCAATAAATTAATTAATTAACCTGCAACCAAACAGAACCTTTTGTAACCAACGGGCGATTTCAATTGTTGGTCAATTTCTTCAGAAACGTAAGCAAATGTAAACTTTAATTCACTTGTAATCAGTCTGAAAATCACATAGTGTCAAATTTCAGTGCCAACCTATTATGACGTTCGTCTTGCTTTCATATTGCTTTCCAAAACACTATGCAATAGTTTCGGGAGTTACTGTTGCTAATTACCTTGACACAATATTCGGTTCAGTTATTTATATACCATATAATATCAGCAAGTTTCGTATGTTGCCGGAACGTTCCATATCTGACCAATCACGGATGACGGTGTTGAGATCGTGTGGGATGTTACCTTCTAAATTTAGGAGTTATAAATATCCGACGCCTATATTTCATGGCTTTAACACTGGAATAGAAAATTTTCGAGGCGGAGCAAATATCATTCAGCTTGCCTTCTATATATTCCGGTCAAAATGACTAATTGAGTTTCAGCAGGAATAACGTAGATGTTAAACATAAATCAAATAAAAAGGAAATATGCTTAATTTACTCGCAGAAACATTTGGCTCGTTAATCTATGAAAATATATATTTTCCAATTTTCTCCTTTAAGCTCTATACCCTTACGAAATGTTACGAGTGGAATCAAGCCAGTGGCTAGATGATCAGATATATGTTTTTCCGGTTTCTTCTTTAAATTGTGTGCTTTGTTGAAATGCTGCTGCCCACATAACGCTAAAAGTAAATTACTTGTAACAAACAAGTGGTCTTTACAATTATTTCACTGCAATGTGCACTAATTCCACCTGAATTCTACATTTTGTCAACTTTTACTTAATATGCATCAATATCTGGTTGTGTATACTATTTATTGCAATCAATATCTTGCAGTTAATAATATTAATTTCCATCAATTTCTATCTGTCTATATTTAATCATGGTAGATAAGGCCTGTGAATGACACTTTTGCAGGTTTTCATAAGATATACAGCTTGCTGATATGTTTCGTCATGAGTGTAAACACGACGAAGCCAAAAAAAAAAAGCGTATGCACATATACAGATTTTTTGTTCTTTGTGAAAACACAATGATCAATAATATACTAAACAATAATAATAATAATAATAATAATAATAATAATAATAATAATAATAATAAGAAGAAGAAGAAGAAGAAGAAGAAGAAGAAGAAGAAAAAGAAGAAGACGAAAACGGTAATGATGATGATGATGATGATGATGATGATGATGATGATGATGATGGTGATAATAAAAACTATGTAGCACGGCTATGTTTTGCTTGCCCTATACCTCTTTGTATTTGATCAGTCTGTTTATGATTGAAAGGATGGCTGCATGTCATGCATCAAAGGACAATGCTTTGTCAATTTCATCCAAATAAAAAAAATTACCAAACACAGAACCAATATATGTGCATTTGTGAACACATTAAATATAGCTGAGTTTAGTCTATGATATTTTAATGATAATAATACTAATAATTCACAAAGCTGCAGTAATGCTATCACCAGGGAATAATTTTAAATATTTATTAAGAATATTTTGTCACAAATACTCCATTAGAGTATTACGCTTCGGTTTTTCTTTCAGATTTCGAGTGATATCAAAAGATGCACACTGAGTTAACATATAAATTACAGTAATTTTATGTAACAATATGGAAATATTTCCAACCTGCGTGTACAGTTTCATGTTAAGAAGGAAGCTTCGATTGATTTATTTGTTGCCACCCTAAACCATAGTGTGCAATATAGATTGCTCTAATAGTCTGCTTGGTGTTACATATGGAACATGTTACACAGCGCAACTTGAATATTGACCAATATTGTTAGTATATGGCCATATACTTCCATTAATAACAGTGACAATGTTTTTTGGTTGGGTTGTTTTTCCTATCTGTTCCATCTTTCAGACGTTCTGCCAGACTGTGTAATTATAAAAACAAAGTATTTATCACAAAGTATTGACAATTTTCAGTCCAGAATAACTGTAGTGTTTTCCTGTGATACAGACACTTATTTGGAGCATGTTTCACAGAAGTTATTGTTTCAGCAATATATACGATTATCCACGCTATATTAATGTGGTAAAACTCTTTTGTTAACGAAACGAGGCATTATTCTGAACATGTACAACTGTTCCACAGTAATTAACAAAATATACCTTAATTTTGCTCTATATCAAAGCGATTATGCATGCTTTTGAATATAACATGATGTATTGATACATAAATACATACACAAATACCTACCTACCTACCTACCTACCTACCTAATTACATACATACATACATACATACATACATACATACATGTGACTGTGTTTATCTTCTGTTTGACCAATCAATGCGAACGCGTGTAAATTCTACACGTCTATATGACCCATAATGACCTTTCACGCTGTTTGGAGGATATAGATATATACATACTTACGCATGCGTACGTACGCACACACATACATATAGTTGGTGGAAGATTCTTTTTTCTTACCTTGTTTCTTGAGGAATGTTAATCTTTATCGATGCACTGAGAGTCATTTCATTGCTAGGTCCTCGACATTGCTTCAGTATGATGTTCAGATGGGAAGGATTGCAACTTCATTGTCATGCAGCCACCCTTTAGCTTGAGTTCAATTTGCACCGTCACATTTCGCAGTACTGTATCTTCGTAGTAAATAACAATTAGTCTACTTATAACTAATGGTAAATGCAGTATTGCTATTACATGACGTAATTTCCACATGAAATGATTTGAATGTGTATTGGATGTAATATTTTGATCATTATTCGCAAAGATAATTATAATTTTTGCCCCTTGAAATCTGGAATACTGACTCCACATAATCATATTGTTTTTCTTGCATTTTAGGTATAGCTAACTTATGAAACAATGAAACAACAACCGCTTGGATACCAAAGGATATGTCGAAGATGATGGGTGTGCTGAAAGAGAAATAGAGAAAAAGATAACAAACGTTTACATGAGAGAATACCTACCGCTGTTTGGAGTCTCGCTATATTAATAATAGATACAAATAATGTGCCCTAAAACGGTGTTATAAGTG
The DNA here is from genome assembly GCA_016617855.1 of Megalonaias nervosa. Lineage (NCBI taxonomy): Eukaryota > Metazoa > Mollusca > Bivalvia > Unionida > Unionidae > Megalonaias > Megalonaias nervosa. The sequence goes on from JAECUM010037875.1 coordinate 20,853, forward strand.
TGAATTATGTAATCATCACCTAATTTTACAGGCATTTGTTTCATCTCATTGACAATTAGTCATTAAATCTATGCCGGAATGGAGGGGAATTTGAAGATAACAAAGCCGCATGTGAGAACCTTCATGTAAACTTTATGTAAATTACGCTATATTATGTAACACCACACATATATTTGTGCTATATAACATTTAAATTTCACTGCAGTTGTATGGGAAAATATGAACGAATTTTTGTGATCTATACGGCACCACGTTATGCTATGAATATTTAATTTACATTGTGTGACCTTTATCCATGATTGGGTATAGAGGTTGAATGTGTACCTGATTTGAGACGTGTTTGTAAATTATAAATATATTCTTTGCTGATATTTGAGTTCAAGTTCTGGCCTTATCAACAAATTTAGAATATTCTTGAAGTTTACTTGTGACCCACATCCTCGTCATTTTATTGTGACTTAGGTTTTTATATAATATTGTGGTTGACAAAATGTTTCATTCATGTCGGTCTGTGGAATTACGTCTAGTTGTGTTGAGATATAATTTGAAAGAAACATCACAGTGTGAATGAACTGATTGCCTTCCCGTGGGCGATCCTCAGTGTCTCTAACACTTTCCTGCCATCTTACCCTCATCAGATTCCTCAGGCAACCCGTGTGAAAACAGATCAATTGCTTGGAATAGTGTTGCTACGTTTTCCAGGCTTCGCAAACATAGAACAGAGGTGGAAACAAATCGCTTACTATTTGTGTGTAAACTAATTCCTCTGCGCTCCCACATATTTTCACGTAGTCTTCCAAAGGTCATACTAGCTTTAGCGATACTGACATTGATATTAGTGTCGCAGAAGACTGCATGTGACAGTGTGCTGCTGATACAGGTGAAATTGTTCACTGCCACTTGGGTTGGTCATTTACTGTTATGATGGTTCTAAATAAGGCTTTTCTGGTGCATGTTGGGGCACCATTTCTGTCCTTTTGATATCAATTACGGGAAGTAATTATCGCAAGCTGCAAAGACATGGTCATATGGCGCTGCACGTCAGTCTCAAATTTGGCATTCATGGAATTGTTGTCAGCAACAGGAGATAACAAACATTTACTTAAAGTAATTTGATCCTCGCCTGTAGTCTCATCAGATTGAAGAATCTGCCATCGGCATCTAATGAGGATCCCAGTATCATGGTTGTGGAATGTACCAGTAATAATGGCAGAGAAAAGCGTACTGAAGATGGATGGGGCCAACACACATACCTGCTTGCTTGACTTTAATGGTCACTGGAAATAACTCTGCCATCCAGATGCATGCATGCCATAATGGAGCTACCAAACCATCATGATAAAGTTTTCAGGGCAACCAAAGTATGCAAAGATCTCCCTACGGTCTCTATAACTGACTATGTAAAAGGCTTTTCTCATGTCCATTAATGTAATTCACTGGTTGGGGTTATATTCCTCTTTTCTCCTGAGCTGAGGAGCTGCAAACATCATGTATGTGGCAACTCGTCCTTTCCTGTAGCCACACTGACCGTCTAACAGGAGCCCCTGATCGATGTGAAGTACACGATGACTCAGCTGAATTCTTGCAAGTATTGTGCCAACTATTGTCGACAAGGAAACGCCACTATTGTTGTCACAGATATTGTATATTGACTTTGCGCTAATACAAAATGAACGATGGATGCATCTTTGTACTCCTGGGTTATAGTTCCCTGAGTCCACATTGACTGGAAGAGTTCAGCAGGTTCATTTGCTATGTGCAAGCCTCAGGTTTTGTAAATGTCTGAACAATACCAGGTAAAACTTCTAAATTATATTAGGTCAAACACAACTATTGCCCATTATTATGTATAATATCTTTTGCACAATATTATGTAGCATATCTATTGCACAATAGTAGGTAAAACATCAATTGCAAAATATGATGTAACATATATTGTACAATATTATATAACGCATCTCTATTGCACAGTATTAGGGAGCATGTATTGCATAATATTATGCCACACACCTATTGCATAATATTAGGTAAACATATATACTGTACAATATTAGGTACCACATATAAATTGCATAATACATATATTTTTGTTACACAATATTAGTTTCGAAACATATAAATATCATTCTGTGAATTGAGACTTTTGTTTCAACTAAATATACGGAAATATAGCTAAATTTCTCAGTATTATTGTACTCTCTGATGTACGAAGAGTTATCATTTCTATCATGAATGGTGTTAAATAAAATAATCACTAAACTGAATTCTGTACTTTTTCTTCATTTCATTATAAATGGGACAAAACGGGAATTAAATGATATTCACCTTCTAAATCACTTCAAATTAGAGAATCGACCTAAACACTGAAGAACCCCGTCACATTCAATGATTCTATAGTAAAATCAATGCTCGGAGTGGTCTGGGCTAGTATATATATATATATATATATTATGAAGATTGCTGTATATTTGCTTGTTAATATCGATTCTAAACTTCACAACGAATACGTTGATGTTGCTAACAAATAATAAACGTTAGATATTTTAAGTGTTTGCAAATTTATTAGATTTATACAGTCAGCCAAGAGCTGTTAGGGATGATCGAAACTTCCAACTCACAAGAAGTGACAGAATTTGCTTCGTAGATAACACAACTTCCTTCATCCTACTCATAAGAGGACACATGATTTGCTTGGTCGATAGTCTCTTCTATACTTGACTTTCATACTACTGACTCTAAAGCTTACTACATTTCCTGTAGACATTATCATTTCGGCAGTTCCCTGCCTATCATTGTCGCTTTTGTGATAGCCGTTTTTCACGTTCATGGGCTTCACCAGTCTTCTACGAGGCAGTTCTTAAGAAAACCGGCCTTACTACATTCAGCGAGAAACTCTGGAAACAATACTCAAAGTATGATGTTATTTGTTCTTATCTCACTATTACGTAGAAGCAATTTGCCATTTTCAAAACTGACACGTTCTTAATGGAGTCTGGAGTTGCCAACATATTTTGGGTAAATTTATTCTCAATATGAAATAAATATTTAAAAACAATGACAAAGTGAAGAAATGTAATTAATATATTGAAGATCTCAAATGGGTAAAGATTTAATATTCAACGAGTTGCGTAAATTTAATACTAAAACATTACTCACGTAAGTTTTTGCCGGCTACCAGTAACATTTAAAAAATAGATTTAGTACAAATTTTAAATCAAGGAGCAACTCTTGTTTTTCCTAATAAATAAATGATCTGACACAGACAACATCATTTTTAACACAGAATGTCCAAGGAATTTTGGTGTGATGTCACATAGTTAGACTCAGGTTAGGTTAGGCGATCAATGGTCACGCCTAAAGTGTGTCAATTTCATCTAATGATTCTAGGTGTTGGATAGTCATGTTAAGGGATGATTATTGGACACAGAAATTCCAGATTTGCTGCAATTTATTTGTGACTGGAGAGTTGCATGATGTCATTTGCAATTATAGTACACTACAGTAGACATATAGAAAGTTTATTAAGAGTCGGAACTGCATCACATAATAAGAAACATCATCTCGCTTGAGCCTTTTTACCATGTGGTTGGATAAATTTCTGGTAGTTGGTAGACCGGTCTATGCTCACAATCTTCTGTGAACAGATTTGAGTTTATTTACTACTGTAAGTTAACATTTAAAACAAGGTTGTATTTACAGTGGATTTCATATATGAAATATATTTCCCGCCTCTTCACACTCACATACACAAACACGCTCGCTCCTCCCATCATTCAATCAGTCCCCTTAGTTTGATTTGCTGTTCTTGTTTTAGTTTTGGGGTTTAAGCTGTTTTCAGCACATGATATCAAATACATGAAGTGCCGAGCCTCTTTTGGGCAAATTGGTCATATTCAGACAGATGTTTCCTTTGAGGAAAAGATACGAAAAATGGCCGATAAATTGATGAAGTAATAGTACAGACAAAAACGTTCCAAAAGATGGGGTAAAAAATTTACAACTTTTAAAGTTGGGGGAGGGGTTGTTTTGTTTGTTTTGATTTTTGTAGTTTTGTTTTGTTTTGTCATTTTGCGTTTGTTTTGTTTTGTTGTTGGGTTTTTGGCTTGTTTTATTTATTTTTCACAAATAATCATTTTTGTTCAAATTTTCTGAGCAATAAGTGTAATTTACGTTTATTATTTTAATATTATTTGGAAGATATATGTGCGGAACACTTTGGTAGGGTTTCTGCGTCCGCCAGATAGTATCGGACGACGATTCTGTCCAACAAAATACTATAGACTTCAATAAAATGGTAAGACGATTTCTTGATAATGTTTATAATTTGTACCTCGAGGACGAACAATACAATAGTGAAGAGGGAACTATTAACAAAGAACCTGACGACATATCCAGTGAAAGAATTGAACAGAGGTCAAGTGATAGACAGTGGGCTATTTTATAGAAAGGATTGAGTGTGCCCAAAAACTTGTTTTGTCATTTGAGAGCCATAATGCCATTTATGGAAGAAATGCTAAATGTTGAAAAAGAAAAAGTACTCTATCTCGGAACGATGGAGATACTTCCTGGCAGTGGAGAGAGTGGAATGGATATATTGCCTAGTTTTTCAAGACCCTACATGCGTACGGTACTCTACTCATGAAGTGTTATGTTGTTTTTGTACATTACGGCAATTTATCATAATACCTTACAGTCAATATAACGATGCAGACATTATTCACCATGAAGGATGCAAAAGCTCTTCATTTGTTCTTAGTCGAGTTTTATTGGATAAAATAAAGGTTTTCGTTGTTTCGCCTACGCTCTAATGTAAAAGTTTATTAAACCTACTGGTTTTAATTTATCGAAATTTAAAGAAAAAAGATACATATTGAATTTAAAATGGGATATTAGTAAGTAGTCATGAGCTCTTTGTGTGTGTGTGTGTGTGTATGTGTGTGTGTGTGTGTGTGTGTGTGTGTGTGTGAGAGTGTGTGTGTGTGTGTGTGTTTTACAGAAAATAGAATTAAAGAATTCACGCAATGAAATAAGTTTAATGAGATATTGGCAAGGGCTCTATTTATATAACCAATTCAACTATTACGCTACAGTGTTTTCAACGGTACCTTAGCATCAAAACATTGCAATTTGAAAGCCCTGAATTAAAATCAGACACAGTATGGCGCTAAAATTTATATTTATGTCGTTTCAAAACATTTCTCCATCAGAGAATGCAGCATGGCAAATATCGAAATTGTATCTCATAAGATCAAATTTTCTGTCAACTTTCTTCTTGAATCGTATGCCTGGTAAATACATAGCTACAGTGTGTTTAGTTCATTTCAGTCAGAAGACCTATTCAAGTCTAATCTCGTACATGATTTGTTTTCCAAAGAAAAAGAATTGAGCATGTTATGCTTACTGGTTATCGATGTAAGAGATAAAGACCTCACATACTATTAAAATAACTAGCAATTCCCTTGACTTTGGTATGTGATTCATCGGTGTAATTTAGGCTATAGAGTATACAGCCTAACCTTACTTCTGACGTACATCTCTAAAAAGAACTTTATGACACTTTTACTTTCTGGGCTCCAGAGAGAAACTGAAAAATTTGCCGATAATATTTCAAAGCTATTTTTTGTAATTACTGATTCATATTTTGTACTTTGAAAGGTTAGTATTGTCTAATTTGACAAATTCAAATTCGATCTCCCTATTGTAATACCTGCTAACATATGTGTACTTTTGACTAGTTCAGTTCTCGAACATGTGTGAATAGCCATTTCCAAGAATTGTTTGTTCCATCCAGCTTATTGTTTCCATGTTACTAAATGTAACGACATTTCAGTCACAAAACATTAAACTAGAATTCTCTCCATTCTACTTCTTGCAAATGCAACATAAGTTCTTCTTATGATTTCATTCGCTCGAAAACCCTTATCCATTAACATTCATCAACCTTATCAGTTTCCGTAAGTAATTCCTCATAAACTTTATTTCAGCAAGATTTACTCCCCTTATTTAAAAACATTGCTATTTGGCTTGTTTTATTTCTGTTAAACTGTTTTCTTTCTTCTTCTTTCATTGAACTATGAATAGAGATTTAATTTTAATTCCTTTACCAATGTAATAATGGCGATCACTATTTTTATGCTGTTGTCTGTTTGTACTATCTAGCTAAAGCTGAGAGTGTGATCTATAGGTGAACATAATAAGGTAACAAATAAAACATTTTTGCATGCATATGATCAGAGCGAAGGTTACGTAGATCAGAAGATCTCAAATTGTGGTACACCGGTGGTCTGCGTAAAGTTTGCGAAACAATCGATAATATGACCTTGCTTAACAAAACAGGTTCTTCCATCGCATTAAGAAGGAAAGATTAAAGATATTAAAATATTAGGTGTGCACTTTATTTTCAGAACAAAAAATATTCATTAGTATTAAGTTAATTTACATGTAGTGCTTGTATGCAAAGCGTTATACCATAATTAGCTAACGGTACAATTAACATTTGGAAAGGTCATTAAGTGGTCCGCCAAGACCCTCAACAATGTTCAAGTGGTTGCGAAACAATATGTTTGAGAACCACCGACAAATACAGTTCGGACTTTCTGTCTCTGATCATTTTTCTGGATATATACTATATAAATCTCGCTGACTGACTTATAGACCCTTTTACCACCGGCAATAGTGACCTTCACAATGAATAGCCCTTCTTGGTTAAAATAGGCTGGAGTTTGATAATCAGTTTATACTCCAACACTTGAAAACTTCAAACCGGATAGGTGTCGTGTTATTAAGTTAATCGAAAATACCTGTAGATTATAACACTTCGAGCCTTTGCGTTGAGATCAGACTCCAACTTTCAACGAATCAAAACTTTACTTTTTGTTAACATTAAAGTCGTTTGTGGCCTGTTTACAAAATCTCAAGCCTAGACTCCAACACAGACGCTTGATAAACCCCTGTCCAGACGACTTTACATTCCCAGAACAGTTGCTTGACAAAAAAGCGACTGGATAATAAAACTGATATATGATGCATATTTATATCTTCCAGCATATTTGACAATTCCAAACTTTAATATTTCACACTTGCATTAATGCAATATTGACATTAATTACATCACTGGGTTACTCTTCGGTGTCTATAGAATATGAAAAAATACGTCAGTATTTAGTAACGTTGCCAGTCTGTTCACAAGTTATGGACCGGACTGATTTCAGATTACTGCGTGATGTAATGGGTCATTTTCAATGTCATAGAATCTAGATTCTTTTCATTTCTGCCTTCTATTATTTTCATCGATGTTATATTTCTCCTTTACTATCGCCCTTATGATATTATTCATTACATTATTTTGTACACATGCCAGTCATTTTTGTAAACGTTGTGCATTAGAAGTTCCTCTTTTTGTGGGAAAGGTGAGAACACTTTGTTTGTACTTTTTAGTCTACCCCAATTATATCTATTGCAAAACAAATATGATTAAAGCACCAGTAGTCATTGCAAAGGTTGCTTCTGGATCTCTGCAGCCTGCATTACTTTAAAAATTTCTTTGGACAAGAATTTTGGATTTAATATTTTTTCCACTGTATACCTGTCTTAACAATGATTGGCTATCAAAATATATCCAAACCATCTCAAGGAGATAGCTTTCTCTATATCAATAATAACCGTTTTAACAAAAGCTAGTGAAATTGTACCAGTTGAAGAATGTTTTTAAATATGAAAACCATATTCCAGAATAACTGTAAAAAGTGTAAAACAAGTTACAGTGTCCGAGTATGCAATTTCGCAGTCCGAGGATTATAAATGTGCTCTTCATAATAGTACATAAGGATCAATCAGGGTTTCTGAAAGGATGATACATTGGAAATAAAATAACACATGTAGCTGATTTAATGTTTACACCAAAAAACATGATATTCCACGATGCACCTTTTTATTTATTTCAAACAAGCATTTGACTCTGTCGCATGGTCATTGATTGCTAATGTTATGATTTGTTCTTTTTGTTTATTTGTTTTGTTTCTGTTTTTTCTTCTGCTTTACTGTTGTTTATTGTTTTGTGATTGGTATGCGCTTATTGCATCAGCGACGATTAAATCGAAGAGAATGCTACTGTCACGCATAAATCGCAGTAACACTATTGGAGACAGCCCACATTGTCGACAGTGTTTTACAGCGGCGTGAACAAGGAACTGCCCGCCAAACGATACCGGGATAACCGATTGAACATCACGATGAAATTTAAAACTTTTGATTTGTGCAAATCCCGTCAGGTCTATGTCAGGGAGCAGGCCGTTCGCAGATATTATGTTAATCTCATGTGTTGGATGACCAAAACGTTCAAAATATGAAGCACTCTCGCCTCGGCGAAGAAAACGCGCAAGATAACACGCAGCCATATCAACGGAAATAAAGTCATTGGTGTCGTACTCGGTTTTCAAAAACCACCATGAAGGTATTCAACACAGGATGGGTGCCCGTCCTCAATAAAATTTTTGGTGTTGATTTCAAATTATTGTGTTTTCGTGCGAAATAAAAAACCACTGACAAGTCTGTGGACAAATTTCTTGTCAACTCGTCGATTACGCCGTGGAAATCCTTGTGTTTGTATGCGAGTGAATTTAATTTTTCATGAAACTGATCTGTTCTGTAACAATGATCGTTTAACAGTAACAAACCGAGCAATGTCATATCCAGGATCAAAATCACTTCAAATAACCTACACAGACACAGGGTCGTTCATTGCTATTGCGTCGTAAACATCACCGGAGTAAAATGTAACAACACATTTGGACGGAAATTGTAAATTAGCTGACCATGCATGGGCGTTATGCTCAAGCTTTATGGCTACCTATGCGTTGTCAGATTTTCCATAGCGGTATTTTCCTGTGTTATGAATAACTTCCCCAGTTATAGTTGTGATGATAATTGGCATTTTCAGCGACCGTTCCAGCGCGGTAACATCGCTGAGTTTAGCACTTCATTGTTCTCTTAGACCTAATCCCCGTGTCAAATCTGCGAGATGCTCGATTAGGCGCGTAATCACGCTATTTCATCGGCAGTCATCACGGCGAGAAAATTCTCGTATACGACAGCAGTAACCGGATATGAATTGTTGTAGAAGATGCTGTCGATGCCAGTCAGAATCCCAGGAGAAGTTTTAGACGTTCCAATGTCCACGTCGTTAGATTCATAGTAGGTCATTTTTGTCTCTGACAACCCATTCGTTGTTCTTTCCGGTGGAGATAAATTTTATTCTGAGAAAGTAGCTGCGGTCTTGGTCAAGCAGAGAGAAAATTGACGCATAACGTTTGTCGATTTTCAAAATACATGTGGACTATACATATACGGCATTGTCAACGGCGAATTCAAACTTGGCTTCAAAGATATATTGATGCAGTTCTGAAACAAAAATTGTTCAGGAGGAATAACATCATCATGTCCTTGATGATCAAGATCAATTAATAGTGATGATATTGTTAATTCAACCGCTGGTAGACTTTTAAATTCTTTTCTAGTATGGAATTTAGCAACTTTCTGGTTAGGTAGAATCTTAGCGATCGCTGCATTAACGTAATCAAGTTGTTTATTTGATAGTAACCAAGTGAATTCTATTTCAGAAGGCGTTGGGTATGATATCTCTAATAGGAAATTATTACAGCGCAATAAAAAAAATAGATTACTGGAGGGCTATTCCAGCCCGACTGTTATACTTAAAGGAATAGGGAATGTACATGTTGGTTTATTATTATTTGATTGCCTGTCTTGCAAAATTATGTTTTATCTTTTTCCCGTACACCGTTCTCGGGCCGTTTAGTTACTACAAGGAAATATTTAGATTATCCGCGCAAGTGCCTTGAGAGATAATTAGATACGTATCACGTGGCCGGTAGTGATGCCATAGGATCTATAGCTACCGCCCAAACGAGCTTACTACGAAGATTCCTAGCGTGATTCAGATAATTTCTTTTCCTTTTTGCATCATGGAAAATTGCGAGAACGATCTCCCTGACTTCTCTGTAAGCGCGAACATTTTTACTGTATCCGTTTGAAGCACTTTTTAACACTAACAACGAAGAGGGTAGTGATGACACGGCGTCAGGTTTTTCGAATGATGAGGATATTTTGCCGAGTGAAGAAGGACGACTCGAGAACACACAATGGTTTGTACCGATTTATAGCATGCATTGCATATAAAAAATGAGCAACAGGCAGTTTACAATTCAGTAAAAGAAACTATATATTAACGTATTAAATACAATTCTACTCATAATATCATATTGACTAGATAACGCTTACTCTAAACTTTGAAAGGCAACATACCGAGAACTAACGTTGTTTTGTCAAACTTTATTTCAGTTGCAGAATCAACGTGATATTTCTAATCCACAACTTTCCTTTTCAATGCTTAAATAATGTTGAAAGTGACTTTTAAACATTCATGAATAGTCAAAATTATGTTGTGCACTTTCCTTACAGGTGTGATTATGGATATTGCCAAATGATGAACTCGGCAGTTGAGTGCTGATGCTGTGAAGAGGTGGGGGTAATTGCGAAAAGGAAGGGTGACCTGACATGTATAACCCTCCATGAAACTTTCATTGCAAACTGCTTAAACAGACACATGCTGGAAGTATCCCTGTATGAATACCTTTAGCATCATGGACCATTAGATGATAATGAGCCAATACATGAGTAATTTTTATGTTCTTATACAAATTTCTTCAAAATTCCTGTTGATATATTTAATTGGATTTTCCTACACTTGTGACAATCTTTGGGACACATTTTACAAAACAAACTATACTGAAAATTTTCATATTTTAAAGAGTTTTTAGCTTAAAACTCATGGAAACAACATTTTTTGCAGAGGGATGCATTCCATTATGATGTTCAAGCTATGATGGTCTTGAATTTATGAAAAGAATGCAGTTCTTAAGAACAAAATGTAGCTATATATATATATATA
>JAECUM010037876.1:0-15374 GCA_016617855.1 Megalonaias nervosa
GAGCATGCATAGATATATTATCTTTTGCAGGAAAATATACGCCAAATTGTTTTCCACAATAAAGAAAAATCGCCACCGTCGAATCATTTGCCTGATATATAAACAAATTTCATGTTTCACACATTGATTATTTACAACTGCTAGAGCTTGTTTCACACCAATATTCTGTCCGTGCTCGATAAAACTATACTACCTACGCACTCGTTTGACTTGTTATATAACTTTACATTGTCAGAATATGCAGTGTTTTCCATATTTTTATATATATATATAAATGAACACATTGTTCGCATTCATGAGAGCCACAATAATTCAGTTGGTAGGGTAGGTTTGATACCGCCATGCCAGGACTGGGCAGTTTCCTCGGAGTGTCCGAGTGAATGGCCGTTTCTTCTGCATGATTTAGCCAGTAAATTGTTAAAAGTGCTGTTAACCCACCACATCATTACCAATGAAAGTCACCCACACTGGATTAGGATCTCTATCTCTCTCTCTCATATTGCACACTGAATTTTTAGTAATGCAATATCCTTTTAAAAAAAAACAAAAAAACAATGAATCACTTGCATTGTTAAATTACAACAACAAAAGAGGAGTCGAGCTTAAATCAATTGCAGACTCAGGTCTAACAATAGACATAACAGATTAGCTAAAAACATAAATTGTCAATGGAGGTGGGCAATATATAGTATTTCCCACAGTACCCGCGTCCTCACAAATAAAGCATATATTTATGATACTGTCATTGCAACTACCTCTGGGGGGAAGTGGGCTGATGGGTACAAATATGTACATTAGATGTACACTCCTGTTTTGTACACTGTATAAATACTGCTATAACTAGAAAAATTAAATTGATGAGAGGATGCATCTTGACGACTACACTCTCGCTAGATATGTAGGTCATTGTGACCTAAATTACACGCTTCACTGACTTTGATTAAATTAGTAGTTTACGTTTTCACATTTTGCTGGGTTGTGTTATGTTGATTCATTTAGATCAACAAATATTTTCATCATCCTGTAGATAATGTGCCTAGAAGAGAACACTGTCCTCACACATAAATTTTAACAAAAATAATTTATTTCCCTACAAAAAACAGTAAAAATATGCAAAAGGACTTACAGTTTGTTAATATAATCCATAAATTAATCCCAGAATTGAAACACATAAGTCCTATCACTAAAATGTCCTAAATAAATCCAAGTTAGAATCCCGGCGAACTTCAAAGATGGCGGACGATGACGTCAGACGAATGAATTATTGATGTCAGAAGTTCCACGTTGAATTCGGTCAATCACAAACGAATTATCAAACGTTCCACGCTGAATTTTATGAATCAAAAAAGAATATTCCTGCTTTAGCACTCTGAATAATTTCCACTGTATGTCTCTGTTCAAAGCTTTGATAACGAAACACTTATTTTCCAGAGAATATAAATTATTCTTAAATAACAAATAACTCCAAATTGGCACAACAGAAAATACTTTGATTTCTTGAAGGTACTTTTACGACTAATTCAAAATCACTAAAAACGTTAGTCTTAAACACAATTTTAGATCACGCAATAGGTCACGTGGTCACTTACTACAGCCACTTGACACGAGTGCCCAAATGTTGATGACACAAGGTGATCACGCGAGTAATGTATGTATGACCTTGATACTGACCAATCATCTAAACTTCATGTAACCAAGTGTCTGAACGAGGTCAGCTAAAAATAATGCTAATGAAATACTTTTCAGTTCTGTACAAACAGAATGTACTTTTAAAAAAATATCGAATCCCGTGAAAATAATCATTACAATAAAATGTAATGAAACAAAAATAAAATAAAAAAGAATTTAAAACTAACACACAAGCAATTTAATAACATATACGTAACAATGTATATATACAGTTCAAGGCAATTGTTCGTCACTATAAGATAAGAGAGAGAGAGAGAGAGAGAGAGAGAGAGAGAGAGAGAGAGAGAGATGTTGGAGGGGACTGCATATAGAATGCTTTTCATGCGAGGCCTCATCTGTAATGGCTAATAAAGGTAATTGGATGCACGAACTATGTACAGCTGTGCGCCACTTCAAGATGACTCAGAGCACTGACTTTTGACCCAGTAATATCTGGTTTCTAGAGCTGAACAATGATTTTATCTTTTCAGATAGATGTTAAGAACAATGATTTATGTGTTTGGGGAAAGGGGGGGTGTGTATGTTTTGCAATAGCTTTAACAAGTTTACTCGTATCGCTACGATGGCTGCAGTGTGGCAGTTTATAGTGATGCCTAGCATTGGGGCATCATGCCGCAGACATGTAGCATCATGTCCCACCCAGCCATATTATCCTGACATCAGGCCGACAAGTCCTAACACTAACCTCTTAATGTCGAGCGCCAAGCGAGGCAGCTGCTAGTACCATTTTTATATGTCTTTGGTATGATTCGGCCGGGATTTGAACCCACAACCTCCGGCATCCAAGACGGACGCTGTAAACACTTAGGCCACCGGAGCGATGATAACAACGATTTATAATAAATTATTATACAGATAACATTAATCTGTTTATTGTCAGCTTATTCCAGCTACCATCATATAATATAAAAATGTTTTCTTTAATCATCGTATATTCCCTGTTAACAGTAGGTACGTAGATGGATGGATGGATGGGTGAGTGGGTGGGCAGATGGGTAGGTAGGTGAATGTGTGGGTGGGTGGATGGATATTTAAGAAGGCACGTCGGCGATTTAACAATATCGCAGCACAATCATATCCTTAAATTGCCAATTAGAGTTGAAAGTATGATATGAAAAAGAAAAAAAAAATTAAATATAAAGCTAAAAAGATTGTAATAATTTTCTAGGGATAAGAGCACTTTAGTCTGAATGTATTTTGTGCATGACAATGTTAACAATGTAGTACTGGAGAGTAATGAAAGTATAGTTGGGCTATGTAATTGTAGCCGAAGCTATTTTTTTGTAAGAAAGTTTATAATTTTATAGACATTAAGGTTATAAGAAATGATTGGTTATTTTTGCTAATGCAACAGCAGTATTTTCAGTGTATTTACGTTTCACTGAAATAATATAAAATGACTTGTTTGGTTTTTGTACCACCTCTGAATTTTCTCAATGCATCACTAGTCACCAGGATAATAATATCTGCAAGCTTAAGTTGAACCTAGGATTGTTAGGCAACAAAATCAATTTATTATTACTAATAAATGAGAATGACAATATTATCGTCAAAATAAATTCTCGCTCGGAATGCCGGAAAAATATTAACAAACACTTACTTTCCGTCCTCATGTAAAGAGGTGTCTGGTTGCAATACAAACGGAGCAAAACCCTCAGATTTGCTTTACTGCATAATTTGTTTGACAAGGAGAGGATCGAGAAGCAGCCTGCTCTGTTAAAGTCAACATAACTGTCATTGTCGTTGCACTGGTTTAATAAAAAAAAGTGTTCCTAATTCATACAACTATATCAACAAACAAACTTATAAAATTTGCATCCTTTGAACGAAATTATCCTGTGGCTGCTGTACTCTCCGATCACGCCGCTATGTTGCCAACCATATTGCTCTTTCTAACTATATTGCTTTGCTACCGAATGTGTTGCGCTAACTCTGTTGCCCTTGTGCCTAATACAGTGCGCTTTTGTCAACTATATTGTCTACGTTTATCAGCTAAGCTGTCGGCTACGTTGTTATGTATGTTTTCAAACATAATCCTGTGTTGCCAAATGTGTTATCATTTTGCCAGCTACTAGGCTCTGCTGGTAGCCAGGGGTCAGCTAATAATAAATCACAATTGGTTCGTATACTCTGCAGCATAGTCATCTATACTGGATTATAAAACTAATAACCAAATATATACATCCAATTAATCGTAATAAAATGTCAAGAAATGCATACTTATGGTTATCGCAAAAAAACCATATAACCGCACAATGCATTTAACTCTCTGCTTCAATATAAATATGTTAAACAGTAAACTAATATACTTCACATCTCAAATAATTTACCGAAAGTCCATCTAGGATAAAAGTTGCGGATGATAAATTCACGCGACATTTTCGAGGCATGAAAACATTTTAGGAATAGAATTTAGTAATACTGTAATATAAATTCGTGCTTACCGCTATGATTATCGTAAACCATCGGTTAAGTAGACAGTGATTGACAAGATCTTGGAATCACTGTGCCAGCATATAAAATGTACACCCTATAAATACTGTAAAACAAGTGCAAGACCAAAGGTTATGGCACTCGCGCACGTCACGAAATTTGGGTATCTCGCTGTGAACGATCTATAACGAGATGCAATTATTGCTCGAGATTTTGAATAGTCAGGACAAAACTAAAACTACACTGGGTAACACTAAATGGGTCCACGAAATCCACCATGTGTATTAGTTCTAACGCGACATGAAGTTATTTTCTTGCACTATACCGTGACAATACCTCCCCTCTAAAAATAAAGTGCGAACATTTTTAAAAAATATGAAATTTGAGCAAAAGAAAATAGCCTGATAATTCCTCATATATAATACCAAATTGCTCCAGGTATTACAATCATCCGTCAGTTATGGGCTCTCAGATAAAGCGCACATATCAGCTTCGGCCTTCGAATGATGCAAAGTTTTAGCTGACTGACATGAGAACAGTTTAAACTACTTTAAAAGACACCCCCCCCCCCATTGAATTTCGACCCTATTAACATCTTAAGTGCAGTGAGAGGGAGAGAGAGGAGATAGTGACTGAGATAGATTGTAGGACAGAAAGTCACAGGACAAAAGTCACAATTCTGATTTTCACAGTTATGAAGAGTCACATTACCAAATGTCACAATTATTTTTATTGGAGTTATGAAAATTACGCAGGTCAACAAGTCACAATATGACCTATATAACTTTGAAGTCTTTTTACTACATGAATTAGGACCATGACTTATTTGTCCTATTAAAAACCACCCCTTCCTGCGTACAATATAATTTGATAAAGAGGGACCAGACATTTGCTTTTAGCATGCATATCCTGTGACCTATGTTAATTAGATTAAACGGTTGCCCTCAATTAAGAATTGTTGATATCTTTTGTTGAATTGTACACCTCTCAAAATTCAATAGTAGAAGTCTAGAAATAAATAATGGAAGTCATTAATTCAATTGCAGAGCTCTCGAATAGAATTCGAGACCTCTCTAATTGAACATTGGTTCGACAAATGTATAAATGAATTAAAGAGGTCTTCAAATGAATTAGGACCCTCTTCAGTTCTGTTATAGAGCTGTCTTATTCATTTGAAGACGTCTCCAAATAGTGTTTATGGGGACCAAGCCCGGCTAAAATGAAATAATACCTTTCCCCATGATTGATTTTTGTCGCACTTGAGTGTACATGCATTTCATAGTAAGTTCACGTTATCGTTAAAAAAATGTTGCACAACAAAAAAAAGAAGTCGGGAGTCAACTACTGTAAGTACACGTCGTCTTGCTTGAAAAATAGAAGAAAATCAACCAAGTAAATAGTTTCAGTAGCATGTAAAGCAGGACATCCCACAAGATCAAGAACACTCTACATTTATTTACTATACTACTGTAGACCAATTGCAGTTTCGTGTTTCTCACATGTTGCACGAGAATGTCACTGGAGCATCGAATATTTGTTTGAATTTTAAAATTAGTATTAACGTTAAATTTTAGACCTGGGACAAAAGGAAATTGTATAGAAAGGCCACGGAAGAATATCAACAGTTTTCGGAGCAGTTATGGAAATATTTCTTGAATTTAACATGAAGGCAACACTATCAGCATTAGGAGACATTTGTTTATACGTTTCCACTGGATGAATGTGTGATCAAAACTAGTTGTAATAAAGAACATAGAAGTGAATACAAAATTGTGATTTTTTATTTAAACATAAAACTACCTTTCAATGCTTTAGAAAACTTTCAGATTTACAGATTACTTTCAGTGATGATAACAATTACCTAAGGAGAGTCAGCCCTGATAGCAAGATGGTTATAAATACGCGGTAAGAGGAAGAAATAAATTACGCATTAGATACTGGGAAATACATTAATATATTTAGCCAGAGACTTTACGAGATAAATTTACACGAGTTGAACATAACAGATATAAATTTACACGAGCCCAACACAAGAGATAAAATTACACGAATTCGACATAATAAAGGCACATTTACACGAGTTAGAAATGATAAAGATAAATTTACCCAAATTCGCCATAATAAAGATACTTTTACACGAGCGTGACATATTAAAGATAAATTTACACAAGTTCGACATAATATAGATAAATTTACATGAGTTCGACATAATAGAGATAATTTACACGAGTTCGACATAACAGAGATAAATTTACACCAGTTCGACATAACAGAGATAAATTTACACCAGTTCGACATAACAGAGATAAATTTACACCAGTTCGACATGGAGATAAATTTACATCAGTTCCACATAACAGAGATAGACACTACGGAAAAAAGTTCAGTTTGAAGCATTATATGGTTACTCAGCTGACGAAGTAGCTGTTTTGTCTCACCTGCATAAGCATGTTAAGATGTAGTGGTGACATTTCAGGCGTCGAGGGCATCAACATGCCGAATTTTTGTTTTAAAGTTTGTGCAAGTCATACATCTTCTACATCAGTGGGTGTATTTAAGTAAAACTAGGGGATAATATCACCGTATGTCTAAAATCTGTATTGTTATATGCTAGGAGTTGCTGGGGTCATAGCGAACAAGGTTAAATGTTTGTATTAACGTTTATGGAAGTAATATATCTTCTACGCCAGTGACGGCATTAAAGTGAAACTTTGGCATATCCCTATATTTCTCAAATTTACACCTTAACGTGATGGGGGATCTTGTGTTTCCTCCCTCACCTGCTTAAGCATAGCCTGATCAATCACCTCTACCCACCCACCCCATAAACCTTTGCTGAGACTGATCGACAGATGTTGGGTGTGTTGTCACATATTCGTTAAATCGTGCAATTTGTTGCAGATAAATTTGTCCGAACGCATTAGTGTACATTTGTGACACTTACCGTTATCTCTTGCGGCTGTTGAGTTATGGTCTTGAGCAGAAAGCTTCTCTCACCATCCTCAACAATATTCAAGTTTTGCGTTACATCTTTTGAAAGTTATATATCTTCAACATCACTAGTTACATTCAAGTGAAAGTTTAACATTAGATCTGAAAGTTTATCAGTAACAATGTGGAGTTCCAATCATGCTTATCTCGCCTGCTTAAGACGAAAGTTTGTTACATTATCGTGTACAACGTTCACGTTTGGATTAATTTGTTTCAAAAATCATAAATCTTCCAGAACAATGGATGCATTCAACTAAAACTTTACACTATGGTTCATGCAAAAATCCAGGTAAAAATTTAAGGATCTTTCAATGGTTTGCGGAATTTAGCTTAGTCACTTTGAAAGTCGAATTTTTAAACCTCTTTTACTGTATTGGTGTAGAGTCAATCTTTCCGTCTTGAAATATAAACATCAACATATATACAATAATCGCACAATGAAAAGTTACTGTCATTTCCAATTTTCCAGCTGCATGTGTACCTTGTCAAATCTTTTTATGTTATCTTTCAAGGTATGTCCAGTCTATACATTGTATTGTGCAGTGATATCATTCAATTTTTCTTCCAGATTATTTAATCTGTGGGTCTTACCTTTCGATGTTTTCCATAGTTTGTTTGGTAAATTTTAGCTGCCCTGTGGCTTCCGCCTTCTCACTTAGACTGTCAGTCTTTTTTGAGCCTCTGTGGGTCAGTGGTTAGGGTGCCGAACTCACGACCGATAGAGTGCTGGTTTGACTCCTACCATCGGAGAAACCCGAATCAGCTACCGTGAGGTGTCCTTGGCACTAAATAACTTACTTGCGTTGCCGTAAAACATCAAACCAAAACCAAACCAAATCAACATCTTAAACTTTTTATTAGTCCAAAATTTACCAAGTATGGTTTTATTTTTGTTACCTTCTGCTGTGTTTACCTTTTCTTTCTTTCCTTATCTAGGTACTTTTCTCATACATATTTCTTGCCATTGTTGTTGATGTAACAAGCCTTTGAAATGGGTACATTAGGTCCCCGCCACAGTTTGAAACATAGTCACAAATCATTCTCTGTACAGTAAATGATTTCTGTTGCATAGTTTCAACTTTCTTTGTTGACAGAAATTCCTCGCTCACACCATCTTGACCCTGCAAAAGTTTGCTTATGGGAAGCAGTTTTTGACATATCTTTCTTCAGACATACACTCGGAACAGGATTAATTTCATCTGTCTATATTTAGTGATAAGTTTGTAAACCTAGCATAATTGTCTGCCTAAGATATTATTATCCATAAACCACCGTTTCACATATTACTTAATTGGCTGACAAAAGCTAGTGAGATGTGTTTGAAGACTGCAGTGGGTGAGCAAATTGTATTTATTTGCATACGTACGATCAGAACGTAGAACAAACAAATATAGGCAAATCAAAGAGATGCTAGATGCATGTAGGAGAACAAAAGTTATTACGTATCTTTGCTTTGAATGAGAATGTTTAAGCCATATGTATTATAGACTTTTGACAATTTTTTGAACAGCCGCAACGTTTCTTTGAAGTCGGATTTTAACTCATTTATAAAACTCAAAGCATCATCAAACTAGTTGTCAGAATAGTGTTAAAGTGTGATTCATTTTTGAAGCCGAAAGAAAGGAAAACATAGCAGGAGATAACGTGCAAACAAATATCTCTTAATACTGATAGTGTTGCCTTCATGTTAAATGCGAGAAATCTTTCCATAACTGCTCCGAAAACTGTTTACATTCTTCCGTGGCCTTTCTGTACAATTTCCCTATGTCCCAGGTCTAAAATTTCACATTAGTACAAATTTTAAAATCAAAACAAACGGATCAATTATCATATGATGCCGATAGTGCCGGAACAATAGAAAGAGAGGAGTGACGTGTGACGTGGCCTTTATTTGCACACATATTTGCCTTTTAGGTTTCTACATATGTATGTAATGAGTCACTTCTAAATCCCCAATTAATGTTGTCCTGTCGGTGCTCAAAGAAAAATGTTTTTAGACTCGGGCACAATGCTGGTAACTTTTAAAAATATCACAAGCCCTGACTGAAATTCCACAAGCCCGGGCTACATCTTCCATATGCCCAAAATGTCCCCTTTTTAAATATTATTCCTCACACAACTTTGCAATTGATACAATTAAATCTAAATTCAGTAGGAGGTTTTATGTTTTCCTTTCTTTCTTTCCTTATCCAGGTACATTTCTCATACATATTTCTTTCCGTTGTTGTTGATGTAACAAAGCTTTTCAAACAGGTACACTTAGAATCCCACCACAGTTTTTAACATGGTCACAAATCACCCTCTGTACAGCCAATGTTTTCTGTTGCATAGTTTCAACTTTTCTTTGTTGACAGAAATTCCTCGCTCACACTATCTTGACCCTGAGAGTGCACATGCAGAAGTTTGCTTATGGGAAGCAGTTTTTGACATATCTTTCTTCAGACATACACTCGAAACAGAATTAGTTTCATCTGTCTATGTTTGGTGATAAGTTTGTAAACCTAGCAGAATTGTCTGGCTAATAAATTATTGTCCACAAACTGGCTATACTGGATCAAAGGCAAGGTCACAATCATCTCCCATCCTGCCGAGTTCTGTTACACTGGTCACTACGTTCTTAAGTCTAAATCTACGTTCTTCAGGATTACAACCATTTCATTTCTGATAAATATCTTACAAACGAATATGACTTGGGGGACACGTATGCATTAGTCTGTTTGACAAATTCACAAGAAAATTCCTGCATTCCATTCAAAACCCCCTCTATGGTTTATTAGTAACACGTTGTGTTGCTTTCAATGCCGTTACAGTCAACTGCCCCACCTCAGTATTATCGTAGGATGTATACTTGTCTTTATTTTCGACATAAAACCTCTCAAGTTTCTCAGATGTTTTACAAACTGCAAGCACGTCAGCTTTGATAAAAAAAAGTAAAGGAAACAAAAGAAACCAAAACATTTTCGTCAAGAGACTCCGGAACACCACTGACAGATCATTACCTGGAAAGCAAACCATTGGTTGTCTGCTTGGTAAGCAACCAAACATAGTTTCCAGTGACGTAATATGAAGAGTTGTATCTCTGCTTGGGTCACCTTGACTTTCACTGATCGATTTTGTGTCTCAGGATTTGTTTCTGGAATTGTATATCTTCTAACTGCACCATGGGTGGGGGACACCTACCAGCTAATATAGCTTGGGTGGCAGGGTACAGTTTTGTAAATTGGTCCCTGGCAAATTTCTTAACTTAAGGCTATGGTGTGAATTTTTCAGCTATTATTGTTTACTAATTAAAGATATGGATATATTTGTGAACTAGGTGTTTCGGGCTTGTTCTATTCTTGAAATTGATGTCAGGCATGTACACCTTCCATAGTTACTCTGCAGTATGTTGATAGTGAAACACCAATAGTCTGCTAAGAAGAAGAGCTAGCCTCCCATCGCAGTAAACACATGGGTTTGGGGCAAGTAGAATATCTCAAAAACGGCTTGGATGGAAACTATTTTCAACTGCATCAGCCTGTTTAGTACACACAGTTTTGCAGAACTGTCATCTAGGAAAAGGGCTTGGGTTTGCACTGTGAGCATCACATGGTGTCAAAAATGACCTTCGGACATGAAAATTGCAGGTATAAATTTGGGGTCGGGGTGCATAAACTTCTTCTGCTATGAACTGCTATTGACTTCTCTGGTCAAGCGGATAATATTCTTATGCTTTGTTTTAATATAGGTATCCAAAAATACGGACCTTTTTGAACTCACTTGTGTATTTGATTTTTTATAATTTTTTATACTAGGTCACTGATTGTGGCATTAAATTTGCACGGAAAAACTGGCCCCTGCCCCCTTGGAGTTGCGAATGGCCCACATAAAAAGAACTGCACCAAAATATATGTACTTCATTAGATCCGGCTAGATTTTCAAATTTCAACTGCAGACAGATTTATTCTCCAGCCAAAGACGACTAACAAACTTGTGTGTAATTTTAGAGGTACCTGATATATTTACGAAGTCTTTCTATCTAGCCAATGATGTGGAAGGAGAAATTGTTCTACGCCGACAACATTGAGGATTATCTAATATATATATATATATATATATATATATATATATATATATATATATATATATATATATATATATAAAGAGAGAGAGAGAGAGAGGGAAAGGGAGAGAGAGAGAGAGAGTGCGCGCTCCTTTTGATTAGATTTGAGAGGTCTCTAATTCTATTATGGCCGTCTAATTCATTACAGTGGTCTACAAATAAAAAATTATATTGCGGTCAATAATTGAATTAGAAAGAGCTCTAATTCAACTCTCTCTCTCTCTCTCTCTCTCTCTCTCTCTCTCTCTCATTGATGATGATGCATTAAGTTTCTAGAATCACAGACCCATGCTTGGATCAATATATTATTCCAACTTTATTCCGCGAGTGGATTGAACTTCAATCGTTTAAAGTTCAGTTGGCGAAAGGTTGAGTTTCGTATACGACAAGAATATTGGGAGGCATAAAATTGTATGTTAGAACGTATTAAGTCCTTTATCCCGAATAGCGTGGAGCAAATAGGCGTACTGCAATGCAAACTTGTTGATGTTATATCTACTGTAAGCCAAGAAAACAAAAAAAACCTTCCTGTTTCAAAATTCAAACATTTTAAAAGCCTTTCTGGAATCATGTACTAAAGTAACTGCACAAAACCATGACCAAAAGAAGGCAAAACTTGATACCACAAAGAAAATCAGCTTTTCGTAGACATCACAGAAAATGTGTTTCAGACTATTAAAAGCAAAAGCAAGAAGCAAGAACGCCGAGGCTGACCAAAATCTATTTTGGAAAACTTTCATTCACGCTTACAGAGAAGTAAACAACCACTTGAAATGATATTTAATGATAGTATTTATCGTGATCCTGCAGATATAATTGCTCAGTGGGCATCATATTTTGAGAATTTGTATAACACAATAGATTTAGACAACAGATATAAAATGTTTCATAAAAAAGTTAGTGAATGTGTTAATTTGTGTGTGTGTGTGTGTGTGTGTGTGTGTGTGATTTAGATATTTAATGTAGCTTTAACAATTTTCCAGTCATATCGCTACGATGTCTGCAGTGTGGCAATTTAAAGTGATGTCTAGCACTGGGGGATCATGCCGCAGATATGTAGCATGATGTCCCACCCAGTCACATTTTCCTGACACCAGGCCAACCAGTCCTAACACTAACCTCTTAATGCTGAACGCCTAGCTAGGCAGCTGTTAGTACCATTTTTAGAAATCTTTGGTATGTCTCGGCCTGGGTTCGAACCCACTATCTCCTGCATCTGGGGCTGACACTCTAACCACTAGGCCACCGGAGCGGTTTGTTAATTTATGTAAAGAAACCACTGTAAGCGGGAAGTTTGGTCCTATCACGCTTGAAAAACTTGCATCTGTGCTTTCTGTGCTTTCGTTCAGTCTTCAAAGGCCAGCCGGTATGATAATATAAACTATGAACACCTTAAGTACGGTGGCACTGCGATCAGGTTAGTCTTGATAACTCTCTATAACTCCTTGTTGGAATTTGGGCACATTCCGGGCAAATTAAAAGAAGGTTTGATAATTACCATTTTCAAGGGAGGTAGTAAGAATAAAAGAGATCCGAACAATTATAGGGCAATAACGTTTCTCCCAGTTATTGGTAAAGGTTTTGAAAAAATGTATGAAGTTGGTTACAGACTAATTTTAAATGTGCTAAGTTCTCAATTAACTCACTAAAAGGGGGTTTTCAGAAGTGTCTAGGTTGTAATATGACTTCATTTATGGTTAACGAACTAGTTAGATATGCTAATGAAAACCAAAGCAAATTGTACGCAGCTTTCCTTGATACTGAGAAAGCTTTTGACACGGAATGGCATGACAGATTATTGTTGCAGATCGGTATCAATCACAGAGTATGGATTGTGATTGTCAATCTATATACAAATATATACAGCAGAGTGTTCAATTCAGGAAGAATTTCGAACCGATTTCCGGTGTTAAAAGGTACACGGCAGGGTCTAATATTATCCCCCTGGCTTTACATTGTCTTTATCAATTAACTGCTAGATATTTTAACAACTTGCAACTTTGGTTTTGTATGCTTCGACAATCCGTGTTCTTGTCCGACTGTAGGAGATGATATGCTTTTTCTGAGCCTTTCAAAACTAGGCATGGATCCTTTATTTTATAAGTTTTCAGTAATCTATGAAGTGTGGATTCAGATACAATTCCAATAAAAGTAATATTATTGTATTTAATGAAAGCTCATCTGACTACAAAAGAAGACACAAGCGTTCCTGGAATCTGATGCTGTACTAGAAACAGAATCATGTAGACGTTTAGACATCACTATATCTAAGGACAGCAAAACTGATATTAGGATAATAGAGGCCAAAGATAAGATAGTAAGTTCCCTGTTCAGCTGTATTGATACTGGAGTTAATGAGTATGGCTTTTATCCACTCACAGCATTACCCCGCGCTCTGTATAGTTGTGACACCTATGCAACCCTAACCCACAGCAAATACATTATAGAGACGTCATCGTTTTTGCATAAAGCACGTGCAAGGACTAGCTAGATACACACGAAATGACACTGCACTGAGTTTACTGGGTGTTTTACCCACTGAAGCCTACATAGATACGAATAAGCTGTGTTTCCTGGAGCAACTCTATAGATTGCCTGCATCCTATTTTGCAAAAAAAGGTATTTTACTCCGCCTCTTCAGCTATCAAAACCCAAGTGTCAAAACAAAACAAACTGGTTTTATTCCTGACATTTATAGAATACTTGAAAAATTTGACTTAAATAGGTTTATTGAATCGTTCATAATTCAAGGTCGATTCTCAATATATAAAAAAAAAACAAAACCCCAACTGGAAACGTATTGTTATATACAAAGTCCGTACTTCACATGAAACTGCTATGAAGTGCAAACTAACTCAAGACGCATCGCTCCAAAGATTTCAGAAGATATTGCTTGATGGCAGTTTGAATGGGAAGTTCCTATGATGTTTCCAGCTTCTCTTGAATCATGTCGAATTGTTGCCAATATTGTTTTCATATGCGGATGATATCGTTTGCACTTGCTGTCATACCTTGTGTTGTTGATCATTTCATAGGAACATATAGCTTATTTACACCAGACCGGGATATTATTGATCGTTTACATGTATTTTGATTCATTGTCTGATATTGATTTTGTCAATACTCTTCTATATTATGAATCTGTATGCTTCCTGCGTATCACAACTCATTGAACCTTTCATAAAATAAGGGACCCCACGAAATCTTTAGTGTGTATCCTGTGACAGAAGTATATAGTATGAAAAAAGAGGTGACTCACTCTACATCGAAAATAATGAGAATTTATTATACAGATTCAACAGAACATGATAAATGCATGTACTTAATTTAATAACAGTGGGTATACACTAAACAGGTTTCAGATAACATTTCAGGAATAGTCTTTAAGGCTCCAACTAGCTGTTTTGAATGCGCGTGCCAGAAGTACCGTGTCTGAAAAAGTAGCAATAGTGAATGACCATCCATGTACTATGTAGTGTACAATATTAGTATTCATGGCAGCAGCTTGAACCGTAGATTTTAGCGATTTTGTAACAGTGCCCATGTTCCGAGTCTTAACTAGTACCTCGACACGGGTTCGAACTGAGCGCGGACGAGCGGTTTCGAATAACCTTCGTCTCATCTTGTGATATCTCTTGTGTGTTGGAAAGAGAGCTCATAATAGCAGTGCCGTTTTAAGGCATAGGCACGAAAGGCACGTGCCTAGGGTCCCGCGCAGCAGGGGGCCCCGCGGCAGCCCCAAAACAAAATTTCGGTGTCGGTTGTGTTAGCAGTTTAGTACTGTATTAATAAATTTAACAAAATGACACACATGCACATGGAAATGCAATACAATACTCTGTATCTGAGACTGAGAGATTGAGGCGCAATTCTGGTTACTTTTAAGGTTAGAGTTTGTGCCTAGGGCCCCCAAACTTCTTAAAACGGCTCTGCATAATAGTTGTTGCTACTTGTGGCTGATAATCGAAAAGTCACCTGAAGTGAGGATGATGATGACGATGATGATGATTATGATTATTGTGGTGGTGGTTCTTTTTGAGTAAAGAAAAGAAAGTCCCGAGGAATGAATTTTGTTCCAGATATAATTTAATATTATTGATAGTTTTATAGACCTTTATTTAGATATAGGCCTAGAGTGCTTTAGTTTTCGTATCTGCTT
>JAECUM010037877.1:0-26048 GCA_016617855.1 Megalonaias nervosa
ATCTAGTCCAGTGGAGTAACAATAACAAGATTTTCAATATAGATACAAGATTAACACCATTTTCATTTAGGACTAACATGAAATCAAAAGATGTCTTGTGGTGAAAATCACATGTCAATATGTCATACTGTTTTGGAGGAGTAGTGATACAATTTTCAAGACAGTTACCGATTTAGCTATATTTGACACAAGACCAGCACCATTTTCATTTATTACCAACTATACCACTGGATAAATATATGTGTAAAGCTTCATGGCTCTTCTCCAAGGTGTTTTAGAGGGGTAGTGAAAACAACCTTGTGTTAAAGAACAGATGGATAAAGAAGAGGGACAACATACCAATCCATAAGCGCTTCTAGTTAGTGGCCAGTAGAGTTAAAAATAATTAATCTTGTTTTTTATTATTGATTTCTTAAATCATTGCTCTTAAAGTCCTCTTGAAAAGCTATAATTACTGTACACCCCTAGAAGTCAGATGTTACTGGGTGATAGTTATTGGTTTTGAGTTACCTTGGAATAACAGCCAGCAGTGCAGAGTTCATATTTAATAATAACCTATTTTAAACATACATGTGAAAGCATGCAGCATTATCAGTCACTCATTTATTTCCTAAATTCATTCACATGTACAATACACAGTTAATCTACCATACTCATTTGGTCAGCAAGGCACTTTTGAATAGGGTGGGATGTATACAGGACTAGCATTAAGTAATATAGCCAATATCAAATAATTATTAAACTTGTGAAAAACGTACAAGATGTAATATGAATTGTATGGCATCTGATTATATTGCTGTAAACCTACACATACGCAGCAGATTTTCATATTTTATGCAATATTAATTAAATGTACATACATTCTGTCTTACAATTCGCTGAAAAACATTTTGATTTATTTTAAGTTCAAATTGTAAAATTCATAACAGAGAAGGTCTAAACTTCTCAGTTCATTCTTATTTTGAGATCTGCGTGTTTAGACACTCTTTCATGTTCTGTTTCTACAACTTGCCTTGTAATACCAATTGATGACAGGGACTGGGTAGATGCAACCTGTTGTAGCACACTCTAGTGTAACTGCAGACAAACTCAGGTCTGAACTACTTGAGGGTCCTTGTGTGTAAATTAATCCACTTGGGATAGCTGAAATAAAATGCAAAAGAGAATTAAGACTAAACCTGTTCTGTCCTTTATGTCATATTCACTTTAAAAAAGAAAATCAAATTTTATCATTGCTCTTTTATCATTTGAATGGCTTGATCCTGGCTATATTTTGTCGTGATCAGAACTAAATAATAATGAATTTACAAAGTTCAGATTTACAATGCTGATGACAAGATACAACATTATAGTGCAGTTCCTGTTGAGACAGAAATGTCATCACTTACTAAAAATGGTCAGGTTCATTGTAGCTTCCTCCAAAGGTGATCCTTCTACCTTATAGGTACACTTCCACTGTCTTTGGTCCTCAAACCTTCTCAGGCCTGTGATATTTATGTACATTCCGTTCTTGTCTATGGCAAATGTATATCTATCAAACTGGGAAGGTACACATAATCCAGCGAATGGACTGCATAACACTGCATCATATTTTACTCCATCTTTATACCAGTCCATTTCTGCTGAAGGTGAAATGTTTGCCTTGAGACAGGAAAGTTTGTAATCCTGACCCTGTATGGCCAAAGGGTCACCAACCAGTGTCACTGCAAAAGTAACAAATTTAGTCTTTGAGTAAACTGGTATAATTTACATGACTACATTGAAAAAACACATTTAAATGAAACACAAAACTTCAATCCACATATCACAATTGTACGTGGAATTTTGACACACTAAATCTGGGATAGATTTTGTGAATCACGAGACATACACCCTACTGTACAAATGATTTTCCAGAAATACATGATAAAACCATTTCTTCATTATCAGTAGTAAGTGTTGAAACCACCAATGATAATTTTGTGCAATAATATTTTCAAAATATTTGATGTGATGGTCATATTGGGTACAACATCAGCACCATTTTCATCTGGACCTGGTTTTGGGGGTTAAACGCCATTTATCAGCACATGATAGGCTGCACATAGTGGTGTAGGAAGAACTCCAGAAGACCCCAGAAAGAACCACCGGCCTACTGGCAAGTTTTCTCACATACCATTACTGGTTGAGCTCAGGCTTGAACTCGAACCAACAGAGTGAAATGCATGAGTGATTTGTAAAGGCAATAGCCTTAGACCCCTTGGCCACCCAGCTGTTGATTTTCTTTTAGTTCAACACAGATTATCATTAAAATACTTCTGTTGAAACCCCATGCCAGTAGGGCCAGCAGTAGTAGAATGGTTGACTGGACTACAATTTAAGATTGGGAGAAGGCTTAAATGAGATGTTTGTCCCCATAGAGCCCCTCCTAAGACTCATATATTGGTCAACTTGCCCCCATGGCCCAGTCCAAACCTCTCAAGGAACCTTGAAATGTTGTCTCCAAATACATTTTTGTCTCGAATTAGCTGCCTTGAAGAGATCGCAGCAGGTGCCAAATACGTTTTTTGCCCAGCTGCCCAGGCCCAAGCATGGAGCTGGCCTAAACAAGGGTGCTTTCAGCACAAGTCCGCACACATCCTACGATGAGGTATATGTCAAAGGTGCTCTTCCAAATACAACATTGTTGCTGTAGTAGCAATTACCCCTTGATGACCATGTGTTGGCTTAGGATGCTCCATCTTAATCATGTGAATTAGGGTATGTTAACCCCATGATGACACAGATATTCTTCCACCAACTGTTTGCATTTCCTGTCAATTTGTCAACTTGTTTCCAATGTGCACCAATACTCCATCTTTGTCATATACCATTAGATCATCAGGCAGCACTGATGATTCACATTTCTTGCCTGTGTCTGGTTGCTATCGTCAGGCAGCACTGATGATTCACATTTCTTGCCTGTGTCTGGTTGCCATCGTCAGGCAGCACTGATGATTCACATTTTTTGCCTGTGTCTGGTTGCTATCATCAGGCAGCACTGATGATTCACATTTCTTGCCTGTGTCTGGTTGCTCCCCCATCACTCATTCTTGAGAATCTTTTAAGCAATGCAAGTTATAACTGCAAAGGCAAAGAGTGAATGAGAATCTCAACAGCTGTTCGTTAACAATGAGACCCTTGTTCCAAATGGTTTCTCCACTTGTAAACACAGACCAATAAATTTTTCCTCAAAATGACCATTATAACAAAAATATTTTACAGAAAAGGATCATTTGTCTACAGCAAACATAAAGTTGTGCGATTATAATTACAATTACAGGTTGGTTGGCACTGATGATTATGATGATGATTACACTTTATTTGGAAACCATGATTACGATTACGATTTCAGGGGAATGATTACAATTCTGATTATGACTGCTTTTTATTTGCTTGTTATATATTTTGTTCTGGGCATATATCATACTTTATATAACTGAAAAACAAACAATTTTAACTCTAAGTAAATGTTTATTGATAATTATTCACATTCAAATTAACATGCCAAATGAACACTACTTAGTACTGTTTACATCACATTCACATCAACAATTTTAGCTGTTACTGATATGTAATCATGATCACACTATGTGATTACCTTGCCAATGAAAGGATGATTAGGATTATAGAGCTTCTGTGCTTATGATTATGATTACAGATCATGATGTAACTAATTACAATCAGTTATAATCACAATCATAATTGGCCCATGCCAGCTTTAGGTAAAGTTTGTCAACAGAAACAATTGTTGCATGCTCTACAGAAAATGCCAATTTCTTACACTGACCAAAGGGAAAGCGTACAGTGTAGCAAGTCAAAAAGTTATTACCATATGTTGCTGTGTTGACAAAAGACAAACACTTGCAAGTCTTGCTTCTTTAAGATTTCACCCCAAAGGGACTAGCAGTATAAACTGTGATTAATATGTCAATGCTTAAGATGGTCGCATGACAATGCAAATTTATTGATTTCATTTTTCGAATGAACATATGTATGTCAGATAACTAATATCATAGAAACTAATTTTGCATCCGAGATAAACAAATATGGCTGCAAATATTTCTGTCGCTCTGATGTTTTACTCATAGAAATGAAAAATAATACATGTTTATCACTGTTTGATGATTTGTACTGTTATTTTGCAACTGAATCATTTTCTTTTTCCTGAATATCTGTAGAACTTTGGTAAAGTAAGAACAGATTGTCTGCTGTACAACATGTTCACTTCCTCTAAAATCAGCATTACATCTTGTGCTACTCTCAAATTTAATAAAGAAGTGAATGTACCTTGTTTGCTCTTTCAAAGGTGTATGACATCGGGCATGCCACTAATGATGTGATTTATGAAATTTATTGGTGACATGCCCAATTTTATAAATGTATACACTTTGTCTAATTATATCATTTATTCAAACTCTTTCTATTTAGTATACATGTGCTTGACTTTACTCAGAAAAGTAAGTGTTTTTAAAACAAAGATACATTATTGATCTTTAAGAAAATGACACAAAGGCAAAATGTTCAAACTTTTGTCAAATTTAAAGTATTATCTGGTTTAAGAGATTTGACAAAAACCAAAAAAAATCAGTAGCGAAAACTGATATAATTGCAAATTCCAATAATCACAGTTAGTAAACGTCTAATTAACAGGACACATACAATTCTAAACAAATTCAGTTACACCCTAAATGCATCATATAATATGCAAACCTTAAGAACCTCTTGAATGCTTAAAGACCTATTCAATAACTTGGCCTTTTAATTATATTTGCATCCACTGTCTAAATTATGTGAATCAGTTTTGTTTAATACCTGTATTGTGATATTACAAAATCCATGAAATATTTCAATTGCAGGAAAACTGCAAATAGAATGTGCCAAAATAAAAACCTTATCCCCCATTCTCCATCCAGACTGGTGTCATGACACCTATGGAAACAGCAATCATGTTTAATTCGCCATACATGGAATCTGCAATCAAGTTCAATTCACCATAGTTACAACACTGGAACTAAATATTAAGCTGTGCCAACTTTATGCAGAGGCACAATGCAAGCAGAGCTGGATGAGAAGGCTACCCCAAAAGCAATCAACAGAATATCACAAGAACACTCTGAAAAACACAATGCTAGCAACAGACATTTAAAAACCATAAATGGAGACACAGAGTCTGTCGTTGTGAAGATAAATGGCGTGTTAAATGCTAAATTTAAATTTATTTTAACATCTGGCCTTTCTAGAGTAATTAAACACAATTATTTTGAACCCTGGAGATCAGGAGAAAATTCATTCATACCTTGCTAGAAATGTCCTAATCATTATACATTCTGCATATGATACATTGTTTCAATCCAATTTATTGGCAGGGTGGTGGAGATTTATTAGCAGTTGACTCATTTTTTGTTCAAGGCTGATGAATATGTCTCAGAAAACACAGTATTTAATCATGTAACAAAGTAATTTATAAAGAATTATGATACACAAGATTTGGTTTTGAAAAAATAAAAATCATAAATCACACATGAGGAAATGCAGTTTTCTGTGTCTGAGACCATCAGTACTTTGGTAGTAATATTGGTTATTTCTCTACTGTATAGTCTGGAGACTGGGTACTGCAGAAACATAACTATCATTTTGAGTTTGAACTGTCAAAATTTTGCTCATTAACTTGGGATAATTCACTGCATGTGAAAGCTAATACATGTGCAGCACTTGATCAGCTTGGAGATACCTGTAGTGATTGAAGGTCATAAAGTTATCATGCTCATTTTCCCCTACATCTGAAATGAAAATGCATACACCATTTACATTGTGGGGCAGGAATTGTCATATTTTTCAGCCAGGATATATATTTTAGGGCCATAAAACCAGACCCCCCCCCAATAAAATGGATTTTCCTTAATAGCATTCTATATTTGACGACTAATATTAACTAATATTTAAAGTTTGCTCAAAATACATGTATTAGCAAATTACTCCACAAAGACGGATATAACTTGTTAAATTCTACAATTACCATCACATGCAATAAACTGAATCAGCATGATCAAAGGTCATTTACATGCAGGAATTCTTCTACTGTATATATTTTTCAATTTTAAAAAATGAAAGCAATTCTTTTTCAAAGGTCATAATGAATTAAATTAGTAACTTCATTATTTTTTTAAAAGATGTACAGTTTTGAACATTCATGAGATATAATGTCAAAGCAGTTCCAAAATGGATGACAAAGTTAAATTTAGTATCTCTTTAAAGGAAGGTCACAAATGTTTAACTTTTATAATTACTGTATGAAACAATTATGAATTTGTATTCCTTTCCTCCATTTTGTTTCCATTCATTTATTCTTATAATTTAGAGGTCTGCAGTGAAATGGCATCATTAATAACGAACAAAGCTTGAGAATTTGCAAAGATGTTCTTTAAAAGGTGTGCATATTTAGTCAGGTTAAAGCTACAACCTCAGCATTTAAAAAACTTAAAGTGCATTTTCCACTGTTTTGCGAATGTTCCATTATGAAATGACAGAACTTCTACAACTGCGACATCAGCACTCTCATCCTTGTATCAACTATCACAAAGTACCTAACAAGTCCTAATCATACAAGATCCCTATTATTATAAAAAGCAATATAGTTGTCACACTTTGTCATTCGTGCATATTTGTGGCCATAAATTAGGTTTCCATTCAAGTCAAATAAAACTTTTAAATGTGTTTAGCAATACAATTTAAAATGTTTTTGAATAAAATCAAACCTGGAATTTATTTCAGAATGACACATTATGTATGTCTCAATAATGGAAGAAATATTTTGTACAGGGTATCTTTTTTCGTTCTTTTTTTGTTTCACATTGACAAGGCTGCTTTATTTATCCCATCCCGCTGTGAAGCTTCACTGTCAAGCCAGTATCTGCCTGTCAGTTCTCAAGTTGTATGTCTGACATTTGCAAAAATGCTGAGATTGAAACTAAGCACATAGCATTGTCTTAAAATATGTACTATCCAAGCATTGGATTATGCTGGCCAAGAAATCAGACATATAGTATTTATGTCACAGCACAGAAGTGAGTCCATGTTAGGTCCTATAGTAGAGATTTTAGTGATAGACAGAAATATTATATGAGCAAATGCATCTCCACTGAGTACAAAAATCCAAATTCATCAGGAATCAGACAAAACATCTGGTTCTGGAATCATGCCAGTCAAATCCTATTTATCAACAACAAAGGAAGACATTAACATTCCTGCATCAATCTGCTTCAGGTTTTGCAAGCAACTCTGCATGTTTTTTAAACAAGTGTACTTTTAACTTCAGCTCAAAATAAATCTTGAAAAATTAACATAGAAAACAATAAAATTACTTGCACAGTTATATAAATCATATTTCAATACTTATCCACCATACTAATGCAATTGTAACTATATGCTAGGATAATCTCATGCCAGGTTTACATGACTCTGAAAACTGTTATTTTTTTTCATGCAAAGTAGTTCCTAAAATATTAGTCATCTGATGTTTCCTTTGAGAAATGAAAACAATAGACATTATTGTCATGTGATCATCTTAACCAAACTTTCTTCTTATATCTAGTGAGTGAAATTTCTAAAGCTAAGAATCTTTTTAATTCCTCATGTCATGGCACTCACAGCATTCAAGGTCATGATTTTCAATAATTGCACCTTAATTCAAGTTTTATTCCAGCTACAAAAAAATGACATAATAAAATAAATCTAATGCTAATTAATTATCAAGATTCAGAAATTGCAGTACATAATACTTAATCAAGTACAAATACCAACATATTAAATATGTGTGTGTGTGTGTCACACAGTCAGTGTTTGATTTTTAAAGTTCTCTTTAAATGTTGTTGTTGTTGTAGTTGTGGGTTTAACGCCACTGATCAGCATATGATAGGCTATACATGGCGCAAGAACAACTGGAGGAGAAAGAAACAGGGAAGAACCACCGACCCACAAGTAGCTACTGGCAAGCTTTCTCACATATTCACATAGGCCATGCCCGCGACTCAGATCTATGCAGAGTAATTTAGAATGTATAGGCATGCTCTTTAGATCTCTTGGTCACATATTTGAATGCTGTGTTGTAACTCTTATTGCAGTATCGCTTGTCTTTATGATTTTGTGTAACTAATGAGTCTATATGTATGAGTAAGGTAATTAGTCTAGCCAGTCAAGCCTACGAAAAAATGTTTTAAGGCTCCAAAATAGGTTACTCACTCGTCTGGACAGCGATGATGGTCCCTATTCATTTTCAGTCAGTGCAAGAAAGTATAAAATTTAACGGTCATTTGTATGTCTAAAAATACTCCACATCTTTGCTTTGAATATTGAACTTCCACTCAAAATCGATATGTCCATTTGGTCAAAATATAAAGATCAATGTTCAAAACCATAGTTTGCACCATTGTATGAAGTGTACCTTTTTATGTTCACTTAGATTTTTACGCTCATTCTGGAGAATCCTCTGTTCTATAAATAGATAGATTCCAGAAAGCCAAAACGAGCATTCATATACAGAACAAAGATTTTAAAGAAAATAAAAAATTGAAATTAAATATTAAACAGTATCCAGAATAAAAATATAAATGAAAATATTAACAAAATAAGAATTTTATTCTCATCTTAGTTTATAGAGATACAGCAAATAACTCCCGAAGGTCATAGGAACTACCGTGCCATTTATTTACATTTACAATGTTACACGTAGTGTAGCAAAAAGTAGCCTGTAAAAAAAAATAGCAAATTTACGTTATTAAAGAATGATATAGAGGCTAAAAAAGTAAGATGCTGCAATCACACTGCTGTCGGGCTTTTCTGCGCCTTTAAGGTATTCGTCACTAAATTTGGCGCAAAACGCATACCAGATTCGACCGATTGACGAAAATAAAATACTGCAATGCTTACCATTTGAAAAGCGGCAATTGTCGCCAGTATATTCTGTTCAAAATAATACTAATTTTGGACACAAGGGATACCACCCCTGAGTTTTTATGAGTCACGATATGTCGGCCTTTTCTGCGCTAAGCTCTGAAAAGATGTGATTGTAATGTTATTTGTTATTGAAGAATAACTACAGAAGGCGTTCTATACTATTTATTAAATACAAGACATCAGTATAGTTAGGAAGGAGAGTAAAGAGTGCCCTGAAAGTATTTTTCCCATGGAACATAAACCCTAGTGAATGTATAACATAAACCAGCTTTTGGTGTATATCAGTTCTAATCCAGTGTTGAATATCTGATTACTTTTACAGTCAAATGATATTTCAAGCTAATTAGATTAAGGTTTACACTACAGTAATGTTTATTCATCGGGCTATGGAAATGAAATACATTACTTGGGACTCTTTTTGCCAGCATTTCAACTGAGTAATTAGGTCAGGTTTACAGCTGGTTCTACAAAATTCAACATCACAATGCCACTAAATGGCGAGAAATATTAAGCAAACGAAACAGATCTTTTAAAAAAAAAAATAGTAAAAGTTCAGCAAAACAATCTATTATGGGAAAGAGAAACAACAATAAATAGGATGTTATGTCTTTTCAACGTCCGTTTAGAAAAAAAAAATTACTTAAGAGTTTAGAAATAGACTATACGCCTTGGAATTTCTTGAGAATCCTTTCTAACGGCAAGTTGACATGTTGGTTGGCAGACGATCAAGTACGTGTGGGACAACTTCTTTCAAAATTAGAAACTTGGATTAAGATGCAGTATTGTTTTAAGGTAAACATTTCCATCTTTTAAATAATGTATTTATTTGTATGATTCTAAAAGATAAATATTAAATAGATTTTTCTGGGTTACAAGTTCAAGAAGGTCATGGAGTGGGTCTTCATGTTGACATTTAGAAATCACATTTTCATAGGCTTTAGAGTAGAAATGTGGCATATTTTTGTACACTTTATGAATATCACTTTCCTTAATTAAAGGACGATCGTTCTTTCTTGGAACAAATTGGATTTCGACCAAAAGAACAAGTGATCCAAAGTTTGCAGAAATGACGTATCGTTGCTCAGAATTACCCGACGCGCAGAATTACCCGACACGGTGGTATAGCATTTAAGTTTAATTTTAACATCGTATTTTATGAACTTTGTTAGTGACATGCCGACTTCATACACCGAAGAATGAACAAAAAATACCGTAGCGTATACTCCCTCGGCTACACTACCCCGAGTCTCGCTATCTCAGGTTCTTTAGGATTTTTTTTTTTTTTTTTTTGGAGTGATAACCCGCAGAATTTGTCTGAGGACTGGCGCTCCAGAGTGGGATAAATTTCTGCCCCAGCGGGATACTTTCTTTTTCCTGGCTTCTTGTCGCCGACTGAGTCACTGGGTCGCTGAGTCGTCGACTGGGTGTTCTGTGGTCGCCGACTATGTCGTCGACTGAGTCTCTGAGTCGTCAACTGGGTCGCTAAGTCTACGACTGTGTCGCTGACTGGGTCGCAGACTTGGTCGCAGAATCGCCGACTGGGTCGCAGAGTCGCCGACTGTGTTGCTGACTTGGTCGCAGAGTTGCCGACTGGGTTGCCAACTGGGTCGCAGAGTCGTCGACTGTGTCACTGACTTGGTCGCAGAGTCGCCGACTGGGTCGCAGAGTGAGTCGCTGAGTCGTCGAAAAATGTCGCAGACTGGTCGTGGTCGCGTGTCGTTTTTTGATCAAGATCGAGAGAGAGAGAGAGAGAGAGAGAGAGAGAGAGAGAGAGAGAGAGAGAGAGACGAACAGTGCAAAATGATGAGAAAAGAGATATCTTAAATTAAAATGTGTATTGTCGCAAGATTTGCGCGTTTCTTGGACGAGCCTTGTAACGCCTGCATCCTGGTCGACAAAACACTTTGTCCCTACACTTATTAAATTCCCCGGCTTGGCCCTTTCCTCTCCGGCGAACTACGACCAAATGTGCTTGCTCCGACGCGTGGTTACACTGCTTCACTTACAAGGGGACGTCATCGTACAATACCACTTCATCTCACACCTCCACTGCAGCCACAGTTGGCGCGTATATATACCCAGGCGGAAACATGTGACCCAATAACAAAGACGCTAGACGGTGCTACAGGACACACGGTACTAATAGTATGGAAAAATGGGAACCAGCGTGGATATGGGTGAACATAAAATACAGTATATATGGGTTTGGATGGCCAGGATTGGTTAATAATGTAAGTTATGTTTTAGGA
Source organism: Megalonaias nervosa (assembly GCA_016617855.1). NCBI lineage: Eukaryota > Metazoa > Mollusca > Bivalvia > Unionida > Unionidae > Megalonaias > Megalonaias nervosa. Next base: position 11,223 of record JAECUM010037877.1, read on the forward strand.
AAAAGAATCTTTTGAGAGCTTATCCTAGTTGTAAGTGAAAAAAATAGAGACATTGTTTTATTGATGGAATTTCAGTCCTTTAACAGTCTTGAGTTTGGAACACTCATTACTAAAATTAGCTCCTGACTCTTGGGTGCGGACTTGAAAGCACATGTTTCAAACACATGCAGGTCCAGAAAATGCTGCGGCTCATATCCTTTCCTCTACACAGAAGCGGACATCCAGGTTTCATCTATACTGATAAATATAGGTTTGATCATTGGCTCTCAGAAATTTTAAGTTATTGAATTTTTAATATCATGGTGTCTGCATAGGTTTACTATTGGAACTGAATTAGTACCGTGATTCCTACAAAGCCCACTAACATTTAAAATCAAACATAAACTTTAACGAAATGAAAATCAGCTAACACGAAATGAAAATTACTGTCCATGGGTTCTCTCATTACACAACCCACGCTTCACTACTATGTGCTTCAACGCACGTACGAATTAATAAAAGGAAAATAAAAATCACGTAAATTCCGATTAAATTATAGGAAAACATATCAAATAACCTCAAAGGAACTAATGTTCAGTTCGAATGACAGTCATTATTTCACAGTATTTCCTTCCAGCCATCATGGCACGTGTTCACTATTCCGGATTAGAAAAGCTCAACATAGAATTCATCCAGCTTCAACATAGAATTCATCCAGCTTCTTGGGTAGTTTCCTTTGTCTCCAAGGTCGCTTATCACCAGCTGTTCTTGGCTGGCCATTCTCGCTGTCGTTCACTGAGAGAATTTCCGTCATTGCGTCGATGGGGCTTGGAGCAGCTAGCAACTAAACTTGTATCATCAAGGTCGTCGTTCCCTTGATTTTTATCAATACTTTCCGCCTTTCTCAGAATCTAAGTCCCTTGCTCCGTCAGCGACTTCATTAAGTCCCTGGCACCTTTTCAAGCGATCCATGTGCACTAGGAGGGCTTCCGATATCTACCGCATTTTACTCTATAATTGACGTCACTAAGCCTGTCAATGACTTCGTAGGGCCCATACCATCATGTCTGTAATTCGGCGAAATTGCCCTTCTTTTTGGTGAAATCAACCAGACAAGATCGCCTAGCTGAAATCGCTCCTATCTTGTCCTGCTATCATAATAGCGCTTCTGTCGCCGCATGTTGCATTGCAAGTTCTCTCTGGCGAAACGATGCAAAATTTCTAACCTTCTTTCCAATGCTTGAATCCATTCATGCGAACTGCTATAACGTTGATTGGATGGTTCTCCAAACACAACGTCTAACAGCAAGTCTGCCTCCCTTCCCATCATCATGAAATTGGGAGTAAAACCTGATGATTCATGCACTGCAGAGCGATATGCCATCGCTAGGTACGGGAGGTGCTCGTCCCAGTCTCTTTGTCGTTCTTCGACGAAAACAGATAGCATGCACTCAAGCGCTTGGTTCATCCTTTCCACCACGCCGTCGCCTTGCTCATGGTACGGACTGGTCCTAGTTTTCTCGATTCCAAGGAGTCGACACATTTCACGAAAGAGTTCACTCTCGAACTGTCGGCCTTGATCCATGTGAATCTGTCTTGGCACACCAAAACGTGTGACGACTTCTTCTACTATCAGTTTTGCGAAGACTATAGCTTTCTTGGCATTGTGAATATCTCAGTCCATTTCGTAAAGTAGTCGGCGATCACGAGAATATAAACGTTTCCATTTTCGGTCTTCGGGAGTGGCCCTAAGATGTCGCACATCCTTCTAAAGTCCGACCCAGTAGTACCCTTTTCTGATCTTCTCTAGAGTATGTCTGATGCCAAAGTGTCCTCCACTGCGAGAACCATGAGCCATGCGAAGAACATCATTTCTCTGTTCAGTGACAGAATATGGCGTTCTTTATCTCTAGATGGTCCCACTGACTCCAGAGGCTTTTCATAAACACGCCATAGTTGGCAATTTCTTCCCACGGTGGTCGTTGCTTGCTTTCCACCAAGCTCATTACAATTGCAACATCCTGGTCTGATTTATGAGGGTCAGCGAATTCATCGCTACCACAGGACATTTGTATCCCACCTACTGGCATATCAGTCGAAACACGCCATTCCTTGTCTGTCGCCGGATCATCGCTGCTTACTTTCGTTTCTTCCGTCTCTACTTGAAACCCGCGTGAGCGTTACGGTACAATCTTCCGGGACGATGTTGAATCTCAAACTGATATTGCGACAGGACTTCGATCCATCTTGCGAGTTGCCCTTCCGGATTATTGAAATGCAATAACCATTTCTGGGAGCTGTGGTGTGTCCTAATCAAGAAACGTCTTCCATACAGGTAATTCTTGAAATATTTCACAAAGAATACGACCGCCGATAGCTCTTTTCTCAACACGCAGTATCTTCTCTCGGCTTTCGTTAGCGATCGACCAGCATATGCTACAACCCTCTCGCATCCGTTGTGAACTTACGACAGGAGGGCTCCAAGTCCACTGTCGCTCGCGTCTGTATCAAGAATGAAGGGCTTTCCAGGGTCTGGGAACGCTAATACAGGGCCCGTCGTCAATCGCCACTTCAACTCGACGAAAGTCTCAGTTCAGACAAAAGGTCTCCCTATTTCTGTCAGTCTGTGTAAGCTAGCTGAAATATCGGCAAATCCATTTCTGAATCGGCGATAATATGAACATAGTCCTAAGAAGCAGCGAAGTTCTGTCTGCGATGTTAGATTTCTCCAGTCGACGACGGAGAACACCACTGGATCCGTACGTATCCCCTCCTTCGACACAATATGTCCCAAGTGCTTGAAATCTTTTGCGAGCACACGACATTTCCTATGCTTCAGGCCAGCTTCTAGCAACGTGTCAAAGACCTGTCGCAGACGATCCAACTCCTCTTCGAACGTGCGTCCAAAGATTATTATGTCGTCGAGGTACACCAAACATATCTGCCACTGCAGCCCCGCCAGAACTGTCTTCATCAGTCTTTCGAAGGTCCCGGGTGCAATACAGAGCCCGAAAGGGAAATAACATTGAACTCGTATAAACTTTGCCTAGTTGCGAATGCCGTTTTCGACCGATTCTCTGGCTCCATTTCTACCTTCCAATTTCCACTCACGAGGTCTAAGGTCGAGAGCCAACTTATTCCTGATTGCGATCAAGCGACTCGTCGATCTGCAGTAGAGGGTAGGTGTCTTTCTTAGTCACTTCGTTAAATGCGCGGTAGTCGACGCAGAACCTCATTGTGCCATCCTTTTTCTTTACTAAAACCAATGGCGACGACAATGGACCTGAATATGTTGCAATTATCCCTTTCTACAACATGTCATTCACATGCTCCTCAATTTCTTGCCCGGCGTGAATCGGAACTCTTTTCCGGGGTAGTTTTATTGGTCTTGAGCTCCCTGTTTCCATTTTGTGTCGCGCCTTTGTTATCGTTCCAAGATCGGCATCAGATACAGCAGAGAGTGGCTGACAGTCGCGAACAAACTTGCCCACCTTTCTTGCCTGTTCTTCAGAGACTGACTCTTTTGATGCCTGAGCCAGTTTTTCGAAATGAGTTGGTACTCGAAGCTGAGACTCCTTATTTTGAAGACAACGAACGGTCGCACCCCCCTCTAAGTCGATGACTTCTCCGACTATGCCTAAGATAGCAATATTTGGCCCAACATAGAGCGTCTCATTATCTGCAGTTGCATTCAGTTTAATTACTGGCAGATTCCCTTCCCCGGCTCTGACTAGCGTTCTCGAGACTAAGATGCTGTCGCGCTCTCGTAACTTCTGATACTGCTCCATCACTCCAATTTCCGGCACTGATGAGTTTGACAGCTTGTCCAATTTTCCTGGAATGATTATTTCGTGCATCGCTGGGACGTTCACTGTTTCAGCGACGATTATTCTGGTGCATCCTACTTGTCCTTTAAAAAATACAATGTAAATTATCCTTGCCGATGTAAAAGCGACTCTTATTAACATCGAGTCGACACAAGTTAAATTTGAGAAAATCTATTCCAAGTATTCCCTCTGCCGGGATGTCAGCAACCAGCAGTTTATGTCGTCGCCAAACCCCATGCAGGCTTATTTCGAAATGTCTCTTCCCGTCGACCGAGATAAGTCCGCAAGACTGACTTTACTCTCACCGGAATCAGGTTGCCCTTTTCTCCGGTTTGATAGACATCTCCCGATAGGATAGTTACGATAGTACCAGTATCAATCAGGAGATCGACACCAGTCGCTTCAATGGTGCCTGCTACATATCACCCGACGTCAGGCATCCAGCCAGATCGGTTTCAAGTATAAAAACCCATGAGAAATCACGTGACCCACAAACTAAGACGCTAGACAGTGCTACAAAGCCTGCTAACATTTAAAACCAAATACAAACTTTAACGAAATGAAAATCAATTTATACGAAACGAACATTACTGTCCATGGATTTTCTCATTACAGTACATTCAATTCTTAAACGAATTCATATCTGCATCAACTTGAATTAAATATAATTGAATATAAATAAATAAATAAATAAATAAATATATATATATATATATATATATATATATATATATATATATATATATATATATATACTAGTTTTCGAAAACAATTGAATGGTTAAACATACCTACTATATATATATATATACATATATATATATATATATATATATATGTGGGTGTGGGTGTGTGGGTGTGTGTGTGTGTGGGTGTGTGTGGAGGACAGATATAGGTGTGTCTATTTTACTCTGCCTAATCAATACGCTGTAAAGTGGCTCACAGAATAAAACAAAGATGTTAATCGTATTATATATGTTATTAACGGAATGATCCATACATTCATACTCCAGATAGATTCAACGTCTTTGTCCTTCATCACTCGGCTAATAGTTGTTATTCTGTCATTTTTTAAAAGCAGAATCCCCGTCTTACCCATAGTTATTTAGATTATTCAATCATTACAGTTTTCTTTTTTAAATATATATTTTATGAAGCACCTAAATGTTTTTGTGCAGTGCTTGGACCATCCAAAATCCATCATTCGTGTACGGTAGATCAGAATACAAAACTTCTGACGATAAGGAAGCCTAGCAAGTAAGTAGATAATCTTCTCATATGTTGTCAGTTATGGACATAACGAAAGAAGAGAGAAAAGAAATTAAATGTAAGTTAAATATTGTTTCAAATGACCTTGACCTTGACTAATTTTCGCAGGAGGGCCAAGGTGCATGGGTTTAGCAATTTTTGATGCACAGTCCAAGTATTACAGCGATCCTAGAATCAAAACCCTAACTGATGTGTATACGATCACCTCCATGATGCGTGAGAGTTATGTATTGCTAAAACATGAATATCTATCTATCTATCTATATATATATATATATATATATATATATATATATATATATATATGCTTGCGATGCAGCATGTAAAGACAATACCAATCAAAGTGAAGAGCTCGGGCTTACCTGACATTGTCATTGAAGACAGGCCTTGGAGGATGAAAATCGTAAAGAATAACATCTTCATCTGAAATGTAACACACAGTCAAATATTTTTATGTATATCAAGCCCCTGAAATCAGTCATATATGTCTAACAAATATGACTATTTAGCTGCCAATCAAATGCCTAAAATGGACAGCAGAAGATTCTGCTTCGCAAATCTATCATTACATTTCACCTAATATGTACACTGCAATATATGTAAAATTTCTTTTTGGTTTCAGTAAATGTCCTTGACTCAACCAAGTTTGGAAGCAGATAACTAAGGCTCTGTACTAATGCACAGCCAGAAGATGGGGGAAGATTAACTTCAACCCTACAACTTAGGGACTGACCATTTAATTGATTTGACTTAAACTGTTGGTTTCAATTGTTTATGTTACGTTACGTCCAGTTTCTGACCTAGAGTCAGTCAGAAACTGGAGGTTCGTCCGGGATCTGAGACTCTTTAAAATATTTCAGAGATATTGAAAATTGTCTTTAAGATTTAAAATGAATCTGGTTTGGAATTTCCATTATCTCTGGTAAAGATTTTTAACACATTCGAGACACTTATAGCGATACCAGCAAGCATTCACAATGTCTTCTGATGTAGTGAACTTTGTTTCAAGTCCGACCCAGGAAAGGGTAGAATCTATGAAAAAGGACTAGTTGCTTGAGAGTGCCGGATATTATGATCTTTCTGAAGCGAAAGCATCTTCAACAGAACAAGAGATAAGAATACATTGATACAGTATTTGGTGGAAAAAGAAGTTTTGGATAATAATGCTTTGGGTTTGGTTAATAAAGTTTTCTCTGGTTTTGCTAGGAAGTTAAAGGAATAAAAGTTATAAAATCAGATGGAATTTGAATAAAGAAAATGTAAAATTCAAGACGAAATAATGGAAATGCAAATTCAGAAAGAGGAAAAAGTGAGGGAAAACAAATGCACACTCAAAGAGAGAGAGAGAGAGAGAGAGAGAGAGAGAGAGAGAAAGAGAGAGAGAGAGAGAGATCCAGATGCAGAGAGACAGAGACTAGAAACAAATGCAAAGTCAATTTGTATTCAGTTTGTATTCAGAGTCTCTGCAGATGCAGAGAGAGAGAGAGAGAAAGAGAAATACAACTACAGATGCAGAGAGAAAAAGGGAAATGCAATATATATTATAAGAATTAGATCGGGGGAGGGGGCGGAGCATCCTTGTTCCCTTTTCACAAAAGTTCATGTTCTCGTGTTACTATAAATATTAGGCTAGTACCCCCTTTTCACGAAAAAGAAGTAAATAAATACTTTCCTCATTTTTAGAAAATTGAAGAAAGTTCGAAATGGCAAAGAGTGCATTGCACTTTATTATTACACGTGTACTTATAGGCAAAGCTCGTGAAGTCTACACTTCACTACCGTACAACAAAATGACGATTATGATGTGGTTAAAGAATGTATCTTGAAGGGTTATGAGTTGGAACCTGAAGCATATCGATAAAGGTTTATGAATTGTAGAAGAGAAACTAGACAAACACATGTCAAATTTTCAAGGCGAAAAGAACAATTATTTGATAGGTGGTGCTCAGCCAAGAAGGTTGTGAAGATTACGTTTTCTTCATACAGCTCATATTAGTTAATGTGTTCAAGAATTCCATCCGTAGTTATGTCAAGACCTATTTTGCTGAGCAAAAGATGGAAAATGCTTCACGCACAGTTGATTTTTATTCCTTGACAAAGTTTCATTTGTCAATAAAACTTCCTCTCATCAGTTTTGTTGGAACAAAATCATCTCAGTCTCTCAAACCTCAATCTGGCACAATTTTTAAAAATCAAACAAAAAGAGACTGCTAAAAATGCGTCATCTCTTCCTACGTACTGTTACTGCAAAACTAAAGGGCAGGCCATTTCAGATTGCTAAAGGTTGAAAAACAAGGAACGGAATAAAGACAGAGCTATTCCAAATACTCATATTTCTCAGAGGTCAAGGTCACGGTCTTATATTGAAACCAATGCATTTATTGGGTCAAACAAACCCCAGTCTGTTTCTATTTTGGATTCTTATGAATAATCATTCATGTCAGAAGGTTCTATATCACGTATTGGAGATTCTGCCAAGCCTGTCCATATTAAGATATTCAGGGACACTGGAGCTTCTCAGAGATGTTTATTATTAAGTAATTTGCCTTTTTCTGAGAAGTCTTCTTTTAGCGAAAGGGAGGAGAATGTGGCTTTGTTAATGTTCATCTCCACGGTGTATATTTGGCATCAGACTTTTGGAGCAGTGATTTCTTAACTTATAGATGTTATTCATTTTTTTTAATCAGTGACTAAACTGGAGATATGGTCGGGTTTAATCCAATTATAACTCACAAGTCTTGTTTGGATCAAAATATCTGATCCCATTGAGAGTGAAATCCCTGATTTGTATCCTGCTTGTGCAGTTACTAGCGCAGCGGCACAAAATGCTCTTGAGAATGATGTTGATCAGGAAATTATTTCTTTAGCTGACACATTTATTAGTCAGTCCTTTTGTCAGGTAACTTTTAGTCCCAGTTTTGATCAATCAATAGATATTAGTCACAGTGATCCTTTCTCTACTACTCATTCTCTCTATTCTAATTATGGTGACAAAAGAGAATCACTCATTGCCGAACAGGAACAAGATTTGGAGATATCCTGCTTGTTTCAGAGGACTATTAGTCGAGCGGAAGTCACACAAGTCAGTTTGGCATTTTGTAAAAATATGGAGTCCTTGTGGGGAAAGGGTGCACCATCGGAGGTCCCCACTAATGATTAGTAGCCAGTGAGCTATCAAGTTGTTGTTGTCGTTCCGAGGTAACATCGACAGGAAATTCTTAGTCTCACACATGAAACTCCCTTGGCTAGTCATTTAGGGGTCAGTACGACGAATCACATAATCTTTAATCATTATTATTGCCCAAAATTTAAAGCGGTGCCTATAAATAATGTAGATCTTGTCACACTTCTCAAATGGTAGGAAGACCCAATCAGAAGATACCTAAGGCTCATGTGCAACCTATTCCTGCATTTGATGAACCAATTAGCAGGATAATGGCAGACTGTGCCAGTTCCTTACCTAAGGTCAAGTCAGGCAGCCAATAATTGTTGACCATGATATTTGCTTCCACAAGAGTTCCAGAGGCAGTTCCTTGGAGAAATATTAAAACTTAAGCCATAGTAAAAGCTTTGTAAAAGTTGATTTACCGACCGCGGATCAAATTTTATCCTGGAATTTTCCAGCAAGTTATGCATGAAGTAGGCATCCAACAATTTAAATGTTCTGCCTATCACCTTGAAATTTAAGTGGCGTTGGAAAGATTTAATAAAAAATTTTAGAACATGATTCGGTCATTTTGCTATTAGAGAGGAATATTTTAGGATGAGGGTGTTCATTTACTGTTGCTTGTTGATAGGGAATCAGTTCAAGAACCATTGGGTTTTAATTCTTTTGTACATACTGTCCGAGACCATTGAAGTTATTAAAAGGGAAACTTCATTTAAATGAAGTTGCCAAGACTGATCTTCTATATTATGTCACTGTTTCCAGATATAAGTTGTCAAAGTCTTGTGAAGTAACAAGAACTAATCTTCACTCTACTCATACAAAAATGAAATTAAGGTATTACAGAAATATACCGGAAGGGATTTTTCAGACTGGTGATACATTTCTGCCTCACATGGCCATGCCTCAAAATCCTCTTCTGGCTACATTGTTTGGTCATTATACAATTGAAAAGAATGTAAATGGCTTAAATTATATCACTAACACGCCTGGGACGCGGAAACAGAAACAACTTTGTCTGATAAATATGTTAAAGTGGTGTATATATATATATATATATATAACACGGTCAGTTCTTCAACCAATTTAATTGCACATGTCCCACATAGTGAGAATGTAAACGATGGAATGCTATCTGACTTGAGTGACTCTTTTTTAACCAATCTTCGGAATTCAGAAATATTAAATAATTTGGGCCAGAAATGTTCACATCTAAAACACCAAGAATATTATGAACTAAAAGAGATATTATGTGAATATGAGCATTTATTTTCTGATGTTCCAACACGAGCAATGAAAAGCTATCAGGATGTTGAGATTGTTGATCATATACCTGTAAACAAATCCTTGCAGGATGAATCCTCTTCAGCAGGAATATTTGGAAAAGAAATTCAGTATTTACTGGACAATAATTTTATAGAACCAAGTAAAATTAACAGGAGTGTACAATGCATTTTTGTGTAGACACCAGATAATATATCCCACATGTGTACTGACTATGGAAAAGTCAACCTTATCACCAAAGCGGATTCATTTCAAATGCTAAGAATTGACAAAACTGGAAATGCAAAATATATCACCAACTTTGACCATTGAAAGCATTCCGACAAATTTCACTCACGGAAAAAGCAAACGAAATGTCGGCATTTGCAGCTTCAGATGGACTTTAACAATACAAAGTGATGCCATTTGGAAATTTTTAAATATACGTCAACAATCCAGTGTGTATTGAACATGATAACATCTGGTTTAGATAAGTGTGATGCATATATCGATGTCGTCATTATTTCCAACTATACCTGGAAAGATGATTTGAAAATTCTTTGATCGACTCAGACATCCAAATCTGGCAATCAGCTTAGGTAAAAGTGAATTTTATAGTGCTTGTGTTACATTTTTAGGACATACTGTGGGTGAATATCAAATTAATTTGTAGAAGTTTAGGTCAATTAAATCTCTGAATCCCCAGTGCCTATTAGTAAAAAGCAACAGCAGCGATATTGGGATAGAGCTGGATATATTCTGAAAACTCCATAATTGCAGAGCGGCTGAAAAGTTTGTTGAGGAAGATATTCAGGTTTCATTGAAATCTTTTGAAATATTAAAGGTCACACTTTCTGGTGCACCAGTTCTTTCAGCTCCTATTTTCAGTAAATTCTTGATATCCTCTGTTGATGCAAGTGATGTAGATGTTGGCGGCGTATTGGCTCAAAAAGATAACAAATTGATATTGATTATCCAGTGTAATATTTTGTCTAAAATATTAAACAGGCACCAGAAACAAATATTCCATAACCAATTAATGAATGTTTGGCTTTGATATTAACTTTGCAAACATTTTGAAGTATATATTAGTTCAGCTCCACCGATTATTGTATTCAGTGTGCACAGCTCCGTTACATTCATTCACAAAATGATAAACAAAAATCAGAGACTGCTGTGATTGAGTTTGATGCTGCAATAATACACACTGACATTAGACATATCAGAGGAAAAGGTTATGATTGCAGATACACTATCACAAGTATAGAAGTAATGTATTGCTTTAGTTTGTGCATATTTTGTGTAATTCAGCTGAGTGTCTTTCATAAGAAATTTTCCTACATAGTTTTAATTATAATAGTATCATATGATTATTTAACAAATATGTAACAGAAAGTCTTATTCTATCAATCTTTCATTATCTTTTAGAAGGGAGGTGTTATTTACATCTATATTGTGTGCTTAACGTTTGGTCATGAGTGTATATTGGACTTTAAGATAGTGGTCATTTGTAAACAGCTTGTTTACACAGCTAACATTTGTCCATGATTGTAAGTTGTATATAACATGTTGACATAGCTTTGTTAATTTTGAATATTCTAGAAAGAGACTCATGTACAGTGTGATTGGGATTTTCCATTCGAATGATTCACGTGTAGGTCAAGTGAAAATGTGTATAAATATGGACTTGTTCAATAAATAATTCATTCCTGTTTAAGATAAGTTTGTGAGAATCGTTTATAGTTGTGTTGTGATTCGAGAGGAATTTACTTAAATTATTCATTGGAATTATTACGTACTTATTGACTTGACTTTCTGAACTTAAACACTACCCTTGGATACTCGAGATCTCATTAAAAGACATTCTGGATTATATCACTATGGTACAATCGGACATTGAAGACCACTGAAGACTATTGAAATTCATTCGGAACATTCTTTACATTTGGAATTTTGATAGGAAAATTAGAATTAATTTGATTTTATTCACAATATTGTAAGTGTCTCTTTGCTGATTTTACTGAAATGTTGGTTTTACTTATTTAGTTACAAACCTATATTCGTAGCAACACTCACATAAACACAGACACACACATTTTATTTCACATGCTATATCTTATTTTCCTGTATGCGTATTCCTATTTCATCGACAGGGCAGATATGAAATATCAGCAAACTTATTACTATAAACAGATGATAACTGGAAGAAAGCGCCAATTCTAACTGTGCACAGATTGCAATATTCCGTTGAAATTTGTTGAAATTTTCCTGCTTCATTTTGATATGTGGTGTCATGTCAGACAAGATATCTAAGATTCGTTACCCGTCAATAAGACAATGGCTGCAATGATACCATTCCGACATGCCCCAAATACTAGTGAATAAGGGAAGACTATCAATTCCATTTAATTTATAATACTTTTACCTTGTTTTGTGATGCATTGAAACCAAATGCTATAGTGTACGCCAATGGTTCTCAAACTTTGTCCACCCATGGCCCGCATTCGGGTATCTATTATGAGTTGGTATTACCTGCATCATGTCCACTAGCCACATGAGAGCTGCGACCAATAATTTGAAATCTTATGATGTACTTATTATCACAAGAACATTAAATCAATTGACATTGTCCAGATAAGTCGTCGATTGTAAATATAAAGTATGTTTACCTTGCTTTTATACATCAATATTACATAGCGAGTAACCCTCCAAAGATCTATATTTGCTTCATGGACCCCACTTCTGTTAAAAATAAGTTGCCTGCTGCATTCAAACAATTACAGTCTACTCTTGATAGCGAATAGGAATTCCCAGTTTTATTTGATTATGGTGCAATTACGTCTTGTGAGATGTTTGATAGAAAACAGTGCAAAGGCGACATATATATATATATATATATATATATATATATATATATATATATATATATATATATATATATCTTCTTTTTTAAAATCAAATCCACTTTAACGTTCAGATGCAACATGACTATCTTACTTATGTCCAACTTTGACTTTATCAAAATTTTAGGTAAACATCACATTGCAATTTTGAATTAAATGACTAACTTTTTGCACAGGTGGCCTTTCTAGAGCTATGCGTTTGATCTATGTTTCATATATCATCCTATATAAACTCTAAGCCGCTGAATTGAATAAACATTTTATTTTATGTTTAAGCCATAACAATGCTTTATATTGTGTACAAGAGAGACCAGGAAAGAAAAATCAGACTAAAGTTATGCAAAGCAGTGCTCAAAAACGTATATCTGGATCAAAACAGAATCCACGCCAGGAAGGTGAAAGAAACGCAAAATTTAGGACAGTAAAACTGTAAGTATACCTTAGCCAAATACACGACACATTTCACCGTACCAGTATTGTGATAGACTAAATTTACCTTATTTTTCACACATTCATCTACTCAGGATTTCACAAAATGAGCCACTGGCTCGTTAGAAAAATATGGATGTACCACAGTGAAGAATAAAACCTCAGTCCTGCATGACTGGTACTTGAATGCGCCACAACTTAACTTTTTCTAAACAACAGAATTATGATTTGTTAACACACCTATATTAGTAACATGCTTATCAAATACTGATGCGTAAACACTGACGAGCAAATTTAACAATGACAGCATTCTGGTTCTGATATACTGAACATCTGACACTCACACGCCTGATGGGGAAATTATATATGCAAGGTCAGAAATACAACATAAAGAGAAGCAAATGCGCATCGCCAATTTTTCTCTTTGCCCTGATGCGGGTGAGATCAGCTAGCATTTTGCAGGAAGACTATAATGATGATAACACAACTGCTTCTAAAGGGTGTCAAAATGTATCACAAACAAGTCAGCATCGAATCTACTGACAGTCAAAATCTTCAAAAAAAACTTCCAACAAAAATATGAATATCTGCACAATTATTCCTCACAAGCAAGGAAACTACATAACATTATTCACAGCAAACAATTGTAATGACTTTGTAATAATTTTCCAGGTGACAATGTATCTTTATTGTATTATCTATGATATATCAGAAACAAATTACTTATCATGAAACAACTACATGTACAAATATATGCCATACTAAAGAAAGCAGTGTTAAAATGAAAATATTATGTTATGTCATGTTATGTTATGTTACAATACGTATTATTATTTTATATTATATGATATTATATTATATTTTATATTATATTGGATTATATTATATATTATATTTATTATATTATATATTATATTATATTATATTGTCAATATCAACCTTGTAATATAAAGCTGGATGATGAGTGTAGTTAAGAAGTTTTATTCAGACAGTTAGTTATAGAGCTCATTGGGTTCAGTTTGGATTAACGTTATAGTGTTCAGTTAGGTAGAGTGATGACGGATACTCATCAGTTATATAACGTGGATACGGAATTTAAATATGGTATTCAGAGAATATAAGATCACCAAGAGAAACCACATTGTGAATTTGTCATGAGCATCATGAGGTGGATAGTCAACGTAATTGTTAAATGATGCAATGCCTATGGAAAAAATATATTATAAAGATGTATGCAGTTTTGTAAACTAATTTCCTAGCACATACACACAGACACACACACAAGTGCCCTCACTAACTGTGTAATACAATATACAAGGGGTACTAATGATGATCGACATGTCAAACATTTTGGCTGTACAATAACCGATTCAAAGTTTATAATGCTACAAAAGTAAATATTTATTGCAAAAATGAATAAATCCTAGACACAAATGAATGTGATAATGAGATGTGATATTGAATGTTTCGAATAAACAATAAACTGTTAATGTATTTATGACTTCTGGTTGTAAATGAACCCAACTTTTGACGAAGTAGTGGCAATTTGGCCCCAAATCATCTGCTTTTGGAATGAACACGGTTGAAATCATTTCAAATAAGATCAAATAGATACACAAAGATATTGAAATGCAATTGTTTTCGATGTAGGTTTTCTATCAATACGTTAAGCTAAATTACAGTACAGAACTTGAAGATATACTCTCTTGTGAGCTCCATAACAGCATAACTATTCACAGTAGAATGATATTAAGTAGTGTTTGTCTCTATTGTAAAAGAAAATTAGATTCATGTAGCTAACCAACACTTAAATGTGTGTTTGTGACTTATTATAGTTTTCTTTCTTTGTCCTAATTAAAATTGAAGCTATATCATGCTTTGTAGCACAGTCTTGAGTTTTTGACTATGTAGGACCCCGTTGTTCTGAAAAAAAATGTTTAAAAAATGAATTTTGGAAAAGTTCGTTACCATTCATTTCAGTCGGAAAGTCA
>JAECUM010037878.1:0-12742 GCA_016617855.1 Megalonaias nervosa
CACACATCGGTGATGAACCCTTCTACTTTTTCCAAGGGTACGTCAGACTTGAAATCTTTAAATTTCACTGCGTACGTGTAGGCCGTGGTTCTAAATTTTCTGGAAGGGCGTTTGTCCGTCTCCCGAATATGGTAGTACTTTTCAGGGTTTACGGGTGGTAATGGACTTTGATTTGGTGTAGACTCTTTAGGCTTCGATTCTGGTTCACTCATCTCATCTTCAAAATCGCTGGCATGAATTTGTGCCAAGACTTCAACTACTGTGCGAGGCGATAAATCACGTTTCTGCCTCTTACTTTCTTCTTCTTTCTTTTCGAAATGATGCGATCGTTTCATCTTGACGGCAAAAGTCAAATGACTACCTGTGAAACACCATGAACCCCTATATATCTATGTCAGACCAGGGCATATATAAAGGGCTAGTGACTCCCCTCTCAGTATTCATTTCGCTCTCAAGCCGACCAGCACGATGGAAGAACCCACACAAATCGAACTTCTGATTAGAGCTTTGCGAGGTGTCATACGAAAGTTTTCTTCAGACAAACCGACGGACTACTCTCCTTCCTTTCGAGATAAAAGTCAAGATACTTGCTATATCTGTCAAAAGAAAGGGCATTGGGCTACAGAATGTCCAGACCGTCAAAGAAGCAAGGCCAGTGTCAAAAGAAACAAAAGTCAAGATACCTGTTATCATTGTCAAGAGAAGGGACATTGGTCTTCAGAGTGCCCTAAGAAACAACAGGAGCAGGAGAAGGAGGAGGAAGAAGAAACAGAGGTGACCTCGACAAAAGAAGAACCCCGACACGTTCAGAAAGAGAAGACAGAAAAGAAAAGAAGACGAGAAAAATGTGAGGAAGAAGAGGAAGAAGAGGAAAAAAGTGTAAAAGTGAAGAAATTGAAAAAACAGAGAGAGTGAAAGAAAAAAGAAAAAGAAGAAATCTATGAACTTTTTTAAAGTGTTGTGTTGTGTTATGTTGTGATATTGAATTGTAAAAAATTTGTAACAGAATAGACCAAACTGAAAAAAACGTAAGTGTCTCTTGGTTTTCATTATTTAGAAATAATACGGACCTACACTCATACACTCACAACACGTACATCATAGGGTTAAAGAAGGGATTTTGAGTTTTAATTGATTTTAGCAAAATGAATAGTCACTCTTTTCGAGAGTATTGGGTAGCCCTGAAAAGGACTGTTGAGTGTTTGTTTTTTCCTTAGAACAAACTCAGGAACGAGAATCAATTCGCTTTAACTGTCTTAAGCCTTTGCCACGGCCAAGGCCTACTTGTAGACTTGCTCCTGTCAATGATCTAGTAGATATCACTAGGGGTGGTATCTCTGGTGTAGTCACAGGGTTAGGTTGTTTGGCTCGGGAAGGTCTTTTTCTCTTGGGTCGTAATAAAGAAGTCTGATACATTTGTTTCAGACTTCTTAACTCGGCCAAAATGTCCAAGAGTACCGTGACCGTTTGACTTTCGCTGTTCTCCTTCTCTCCTAGACTTTGTTTCTTCTCTACTGCTTCTTCTTCTTCCTGTCGTTTCCTTCTTGCCTCTTCTTCTTCTTCTCGCTGTTTCTGTTCAAGAAGAAATACTTGCTCTGCTTCTTTCTGCTGCTGTAAAAATTTCTCCAATTCTTCTTTCTGTCTTTGTTTAAAATCGTCGACACGTGGTAATGAAGGAGAAAGTGGCGAAGGTACTGGTACCGGAACAAATTCTTGGGAAGAAGATAAAAAATCTACTAAATCCCAGTTGAAATCAACCTCTTCGGGAAGTAGCACTGTGTTCACTTTGGTAGCTGCTGCTGTACCATTACTTCTCGTCTCCACAGCCGGTGCACCCCAATTCATTGTCTTCTTAGGTTCCGTCATGTTTCACAAAACACTACCGCATCGATTCACTGCGCACAGGCGCTAGTGTGCCTATATAGGAAATGTGACGTCACAGGTAGCTCTCTTCGGATTGGAAGACAGACTCCGCGAAGTGACTGAATTTTGTAACGCGTGTTGGGATTGGTGAACCCTTTCAATCCGTTTCGATCCGGTCTTCCACTATAAATAAACGCAGTTCACTTCATTCCCTTCACCTGTTCTCGTCACAGAGAAGATGTTGATCGACGTAGAATCCTCTACTTTGGTATCCTCAATGCTGTTCCGTACAGACTTACCCATGTATGTGAAAACAAAATGGACTGTCATCCGGATCACCGGTGCCACTCTTTGGAAAGGAAGATGTTATGTGGAAAGACAAGGCTGTCTTAAGCGGACTCTCATCTACGGACCAGAAGTGAGACACAGTTTAAGACAAACTTTGAGAAATTTGAGGAAGAAAAGAAGACCTATACGATGTCCTGTATGTTAACGGAATAGTGTTAACATCACATAACAAACAACGGCCCTTTTCAGGGCCACTTCCAATACCTCGAAAAGATCTTAATTTTCATTTTATCTCCACCCTAAACGAATATATATAAAACCCTTTCTCTACTAAAAAACACGAACGCTCTTGATTCGTGTTTGTCTATAGCCCTCTCTCAGGTAGCCTGACGTCACAGTACTTCTCTTTTTTTTTTTTTTTTACCAGTGTGACGTCATGCCACCTGTCGCTTATCGCTCTACAAACCCACAGTCTACTAGTAGCCGCTCTACAAAATTTCCATTGACGCTATACAGGCCCAGGGTGTTCTAGTCCCTCTACCCAATTTTCCATTGACGCTATACAGGCCCAGGGTGAGATTTTATTTCTTGACGCTATACT
This sequence comes from Megalonaias nervosa, assembly GCA_016617855.1. NCBI lineage: Eukaryota > Metazoa > Mollusca > Bivalvia > Unionida > Unionidae > Megalonaias > Megalonaias nervosa. The sequence goes on from JAECUM010037878.1 coordinate 2,753, forward strand.
GGCCCAGGGTGGGGTCTGTAATGCTAATTCCCATTGACGCTACGGTAACCCCATATACTACTGTCATCCCATGTCATTTGCCTCGTAGTGACCGTTTGATAGGCACTTAACACCCATTTCTTTGGCATGATAAAGTCAATACAGTGACGAAAATGCAGTCAAATCCCAAGCGTCAACCAACTCTTGTCTCGAGCTAATATGCTGGCAAAACTTTGCAAACAGATTAGATCACCAAAATCTAATGTAACACTAAAGGGAATATTAGTTCTGCCTTTTATTCTGCTTTTGTATTTAGTGATCAAACTCCCCTTGCTTTCATTAACAAATGAAAAATAAAAATCGTAAATTATTGTGGAGGAGTTTGATGCTGCAAGAATACAACATTGACATTAGACACATGAGTGGAAAGGATATAGTGATTGCAGATGTGTATAAAAGCATTATGTTGCATATTTGTGTAATTAAGCTGTGTCATTAATAAGACATTCCTAAATAAGTTTAGTTATTATGTTATAATATGCATATTTCAAAAATATGTAAAACAAAGCTTTATTGTATAAATTTTGCGTTTCTTCTGTGAGAGGATGTGTTATGTATATTTAATTTTTATTGTGTTCTTAACTTGTGTCCATGGTTATAAGTTGTAAAGATAATGTTTACATAGCTAAATTTTGTCCATAGTTGAAAGTTCTAAACATAATATGTGCAAAGCATGTTGGTTCAAGGCCAGTCTTGTGTACATTTAGACTGTTTTGTTTGAATGCTTTACATTCTATTACGTTAAGTGTTAAGTGAAACTGTGTATAAATAGGGATTAAATAAACAAATAATTCATTTCTGTTTTAGGTCAGTCAGTTTGGGTGTATTTTCGTAAGGGTTTACAGTTGTTGAAATCTGATATGATTCGACAGGAATAATTTATTTAAAGTATTCATTGGTACTACTAAAGTGTTCATTGACTTTTTGATTAATAAAGTACTTTGGATTTGTGTGAACTCATTCAAAGACATTTTGGATAGTACCACTGAGTACTTCCGGACATTCGAGACGTCATTCGGAACATTACACATTTTTGGACATGCGATACGACGTTTAGAATTATTACGAATTTAATTCTCAATATTGTAAGTGTATTTTGAATTCTCATTTTGAATTGCAGGTAAAAACTTGCTAGTTGATTTAACTTAAGTTGTTGGTTTCACTTTCGCTCTATGCCTATCCAGTCAACTGCTGAACCGTTGACGTTTGTGTTCAAGTTTTATCATTTTATATACGGGATGGATTCTGAACAACCACGCGATGACTATGCAGCAGAATGAGTGGTAGGTCAATTGGGAAAGCTGGCCAACATTGATGGTGATTTTGTTCCACTCGTCGGTCAATATCTGCGCCAATATTTCCTTAAGAGAACATTGTATACTCTCAAATATAATCTACGTGATGACCGGGTAAAAATCTGAAGTTCGAACCATCCTGATGTTCCAATAATAGCACAAGACCAGCTCGGAAACATTACAGTTGAACATGAAAATGGCTGGCCGCTGACCACACCTGACGTGAAATCACTAAGCGATTGTTTATACAACGATGCAGTCGAATTAACTGACAAAAAGACCAAGATAAAATTCTCCATCAGTTATATTAAACCACCAGCAATAAATCGACCGTCAAAAGAAAGACCCAGAATGATTTTCAACAAAAACGCACCTGCCAGAGTAACAGTTCTTGGACATAAACGAGATCAACCGTTAACGACACCAAGCACATGCATATTCTATGTAGATCTATGTAAACAAAAAGCTTGCAAACAATCGCCAAAGACAAAAGTATTCCCAGGGAAGGTATTTCATGTGAACTGTACAAGTAAAGAAAAATACTTTGTTGAAAGTGCGTCTTGGATCCGAATAAGGCCAGGCCAGACAGCTGAGTAATTATACTTAGCGATCACATTATAGAAGAACTGTGATGAACACTCAGAGTTCCCGATACAAATAAATAATCGAAGCGGAACAACATCTGAGAGATGAAATCACAAGGAAAATCTATGTATTCACGAAATACAATTGCGTGTGTGTGCTTCTAGAATACGATTTGTGGACTGGCCGCGGCAACCACCGTTGTCCTTGACGTGGGGAGAATTGCGACCAAGGCAAATATCATAGCTACTTCAATCGGATTTGCCGTCGGTACTATATCGATAGTAACCAGTTTAACAGGTTGCCCTGGAAAATAATTATTTACGGTTAAATTTGCGAGTATTGTGAAAATCGAGTGTCCCATATCATTGCTGAGAGCGTGCGCTTTACAAAGCGGACCGCAAGTTCTTGCTCGCGAGTTTCAAAAGCAGAAAAATCATGATGTGGTGATGGAAGGCTCTAATGCAGACCAGTAACCGAATCCATGCGCTCTGAAGAAAATGACTGTTTCTTCGTTGTTCCATGGATGAATTACCCTCTGTAAGTCATGCTGAATTCCAGCTTGACAAAAATCAAAACGAGATTTGAAAACTGAATCATGAATTATATTGAATTAGTTTTTTTTAAGACAGATATGGGTAACATATTCATATCATACTCTAAAATAACAAAGCATTAAGTAACGTTTTTGTTAAACCCCGACATCAACGTAAACTACTTACCTGAATTTTAATCTACAAAAGCAAGAATAATGCCAGTCTCTTTCCACATGATCAGCTTGTGAAAAAGAATAATGATAATCGGTGTCAATGATACTAGATTGCATTACGGTAAGAGTAAGACTCTTAGAGTTCTCTTGAGATATATGTCTAAGTATTAAAAGCTAGATGCATAATTATTATAAATCATAATTAATTATTATTTTCGACTTCTCTCTCTCTCTCTCTCTCTCTCTCTCTCTCTCTCTCTCTCTCTCTCTCTCTCTCTCTCTCTCTCTCTCTCTCTCTCTCTCTCTCAGCAGTAGAATAAAATACGTATCAGTGTAGCAGTAAATCCATTGATGTCATGTTTTACAAATATCTGATATCATTTGATCTGTTTTATTCATCCATAATGTCCAATGACTCTTTGAATGTGATGTTAAAACAACCAGATATAAATCATGTTTCATGTTTGAAATATCAAAACCGTTCTACGCCTCATAGGTAAACATTACTTTTGCAAAGATATAAATCATGTTTCATGTTTGAAATATCAAAACCGTTCTACGCCTCATAGGTAAACATTACTTTTGCAAACAGTTCACCCACATTCGCCCAGTGATTATGAAATAATTGACAAGCCTTTCGCCAAAAGTTTCAAAAAGCAAATGAGGACTATTATCTTTTAAACACCCTTGGCCTGGTATTGTTCTAGAAAGAATTACACATGCACATATGTCAATGCACTGAATTTCAACGAATAATTCGCGCATGCTTGTCCCTATATGGAATGTAAATTTCTCAGGAAGTGTGCTCAATTCTCTTTTTCATACGAAACCAACCCGGAGAATCAGTTCATACAATTTTGCCAGTAAAATTGGCTCTAAGCAGGCCAATGTCTGCTTCTTTAAACCAACACTGAATATCTCCGGGTAGCATGGTCTCATTTGTGGAAGACGTAGGAAGTTGGTCGTGCTGAGCTACATAAAACATACAGTTTGTATTTAAAATGTTATATCAGTATCAACATGAATACTAATTATAACTTACCGATTATTGTTGCAAAAATTACACTTTGCTCCCACGTTTCATTATCAGTTTCAGCCTCTCGACTAGAATGACACCATTTTGGTTCCGGATCTCACACAACTTTTTGAACAGAAAACTGCTTACATTACATGATAAAAGAAAATGAGGAATATGCAATTCCTTTCTAATCTTTGACTTTGTCTGACGTCAGATAGCAGATTTTGTATATTGTTACATCTGAATTAATGCACGCGCATTGTTTATTTAAAATTATATTAAAGGAACTTTCATGTTGATAAATTATGAATTGCTGAAAACTTTATTTTTTTTATAAAGAATGATTAATAAACTTATAATGTTAGATAATTAATTTCTGACAATTCATGATGTGGAACATGCGAACTTTTAACCCTTTATCTTCAGCCCCATCATGTCCAGCCAAATTTTCCTCTAGTACTATATGAAAACATAGGAACTGTGGTACTGTATGATCATGTAGGAATTCCAGTACTGTTTGAACACGTATGAACATTGAGTACTGTGTGGAAACGTTGGAATTCTAGTACTGTATTAAAACGTAGGAAGTCTGGTCATGTATGAAAAAACATTTACAGACACCTCGAGTCAATGTCCAGTGCTGATTTGGTAAATACTCTTTAAAAATGAAAACCACTGATATGTAAATTCTTTTGGTAGTTTTTACATCATCCCAATATTTTTATATGTAACTGGTGACTGCGTTTGATAAAGGATTTGTAATAAGTACGTTTGTATTGTGTTTACCTATAATGCAGATGAGATTTCCTTTTACTTCCGTGTGGGTTGCCAACCATGTGTGTTGCTAATCGTTGAAAACTTAGTAACGCTAATCATTTCATTAAATTTCAGATTTTTTTTCCATTTTACTCAAGCAGAAAATCTTGAAAGCTACTTTGCAAATGTGCCAGCCATCATGGGCGACCGCAAGATTCTGTTCAAAACGCTTAGTAAATATTAGCTTTAGTTTCAGACTGCTTACTATAGTAACTCTCCCGGCCCTGACTGACTGACCCCCGCCCCTGCAGAAAATCCTGATTCTCCCCCCCCCCGCAAAAAAAATCCTGCCAGTTGAGTAATGTGTTCCCATTTTTGTCATGTGAAGAAAAAGTTTCGAACACAAATTATTACCTAACAATATATGAAGTTAATTTTCCGATCTTGCTTTCATGGTGAATGTTCACCATACTTGCGTTTATTTATTAAGATCATTTGTAAATGTATACTATTTCTCACCTTTAATTATTGTTACCCTCCATTTTTGTTGCATTCTCTGTACTATTGATTGAACACTTCGTAACATTCTGATGAAATAAATATATAAATGAATCAATCAATCAGTCAATCAGTCGGTCAATCGACCAACTAACACAAGCACACGTGCATGATATCTCTGTCCGTATTTTAAATCGAACACACTGATAGAACCAAGTGAATGTATTGTCTTGATTATATAAAATTATTTTATTTCAGTAGTGATTAACAGAAAAAAAAAAGACAAACTCTCCTGGACTTCTACAACACAAATTAATATATTCAGCACTCATTGCATTTGTATAGGCAATTTTATATACATCTTGCCAATAGATGGAAAATGTCTGAAATCCAAAGAAAGAAGCTGATTGTAAATAACATCGTGACTGAGGGAATAAAAAGATCTTGTTCTTACTTTGCTCGATTGGACTCTCTTCATCTCATATCTAGAGCAATTCCATCTTCATTTTTTCCATCTGCAATAATAATAATAATAATAATAATAATAATAATAATAATACATTACTTCTCACAATCATCGTTTACCATAACCGCCAGCAGCATCAAACGTCATAATGACATTAATTAAACATGCATCAAATTGAAAAATATTCGTCATCCCTTTTGACTTTATTACTACTTTTATTCAATTTATCTATTTTCTTACCATTCTCATCGTGTAAGAGAAAGATAAAATTTGTTTCCTGTTTGTGTTTTGACGGCATTTTTAACACACTATTGGCTATAACTTGTCAAGCAAATGGAAGCCAGGGTGCCTTTCCCAAGGATACAATGAGGCAGCTGATCGGAGGTGACCCGTGCACGAAGACTTTCATTTACGTATTTCATTGAAAAAGGATGAGTTCTTTAATTTTTAATATCACTTTCGACAAATTATTGGTTATATCAGGCTGAGGAAATGGGAGCTGAGAGCCTTTCACACGCATATAGAGGCAGTTGATCTGGTTTGACATTGACCGGTCTCGAACCAACGACAGATGGATTACAAGTCATGAGCTCGACCGACTACGATATCACGGCTCCCTCAATGAAATAGGAAATTATTGTAGAGAATACGTGTGGTAAATGTAACATCAATAACAACTGAGTTCAATGTTTCCTATATATCTAGCGCGATACGGTGCCATTGAAATTATTTTATTTGAATTGGATTATGTGCATTTAAATATTTTTTTAAAAAACTGAATTTTATTTATAATAAGTATTTTATTTAACGTAACAGCAATTAAATATGTCAGAAAATAGTTACAATTACCGGTCTCGGTAGACATTGTTCAGATAGGGACCCAGTTTTAATCTGTTCTCAGGTCTTTTCCTTAAAAAGAGAAATATATGATAAAGACATCACATTGTTGAAGTCATACAGTTGCAAAAGAACCAATGGTAGTCTAAAGATGATAGTTTTGTTGAATAATTGTCTTTGCAATTTTGTTTTATCAGCAGTACAACTCTGTGTTAATTCCTACAAGGCTTTAAGCTTCCCTTCTTGTCTGTTATCTGCCTGGTTGCTCGCTTGCCTTATTGCTGACGTTACTTAGTCCCTAATGTATTTGTTCACTGACTGTTAATCGTTATATATATATAAATACCATATAGTCAAGCAAAAAGATATAGAAGAATTTTTCGGATGACACTGTTTTTAAATCATCTTTGACAGAGTTAGGTCAGCATTTTTTAAATAGAAATTACCATATTGACATCATTAATACTGCTTTTCAAAAAGTATCTTCTCTTACGCAACTTGAATCTTTACAATGTAAAATCAAAAATAGAAATGAAGACATCATTCCTTTTGTTATTGAATATAATCCATGTTTGCCTAATATAGGTAAGATTGTCAATAAATATTGGGATTTATTAAAATTATCATGTAAAGCAAGTGTTAAATCGTTACACGAAAGCAAACCTACACTTGCTTATAAAAGGCCTAAAAATCTTAAAGATTTCCTAATTAATTCTAAATTAGAAAAAAACATTATATAAAAAGGGATCATCAACTAAATGTAATAGACCTAGATGTTTGCACTGTTCTTTTATTAATGAAAATACTTCTTTCAACAGTAATAATACGAAAGAAACTTTTAATATGCGTTGTGACATTAATTGTGCAACATCAAATGTTATTTATTTGATCACATGCAAAAAGTGTAGCATCCAATATACTGGACAAACTAGTCAACAAATATCTAAACGTATGAACCAACATAGATCAGACATAAAAAATTATATCGATCAATCATTTTCATCTCATGTTGCCGCACATTTTAACAAGAGTTCCCATACTTTGCAAGATTTTTCCTTTCAACCTATTGTTACAGTTGATTCTGATATAGGACGTCTGCTAAAGGAAACCTATTGGATTCACCGTCATAATAATACGGTATATCCAAAAGGTCTAAATTCCAAAACACATTAATCTAATGTTTTGGGGTTGGGTTTTGGGGGGGTTTTTTTGTTTGTTTTTTTTTGGGGGGGGGGGTAATTATGTCCCCGTTTACAAATAGTTAAGAATATTTTTATCTTATCCTAATTTACTGAATAACTAGTGAAAGTATAAACTAATATCATAAAAATAAGTTCAATAATTCCTTAAAAATGAAAGGGCATTTTAAATTAATTCTGATTATATTAAGATTAATTATTTATGGAATACTTATTTATTTTATGATTATAAGTATTATGTACACCATAATTTTTTAATAATTTTTTATTATATAATTTAAGTTCTGAAAAAAATTGTGAACATTCGTCAATAATATATCAAGATAGGAGGCTTTCACACATTGAAACATAGTCCTTCGAGGACATGGCAAACAGGAATCAACTCTGGTCGCCTTTGAAATCGTGCGATAATGCTATCTCAACAGATCAAAAGATGCATATTGACTGGGAAGTAATCTACAATACAGATGATTTTTATGTATCAATGTTTTCAATCACGTCCGCGCTTTGACAAATTTCAATCCACTTTTTGTAATTGACTTTTATTCTAGAAAAAGAGATATAAAAAAAAGAAAAGAAAAAAGAGAGAAAGAAAAGAGTTTTAAAAAAAAGGGAAAAGAAAGAAAGGAGAGAAGAAGAAAAAAAAACAACAATAACCACATGGCACACAACTGATGCACTAAAAACTAATAAATGGATACACCTAGATAGGAACTTTTTGGCATTTAATAATTCCAAATCATGTAGATAAGTCTGTAGAATAAGAGCTGCAACTCTAATCATTTGATCTAGTTAAGCTGTCCAACAAAATAGATAAATTTCTCACAACACTAAAACACAATATGGACATTTTGACTCTGGCAAAGTCACTACGAGGAATCTCATGGGTAAAGGAAAAGAAACTGTCTCCAGAACTAATATAGCTCAGGGAGACAGGAGTATGATCCTAAGTTCAGGCAAAGGGAAATGGAAACCACTTCACTTCAGCACGAGAAGGGAGAGAAAGTACAGGACCCTGTGCCATGTATGGGATAACAAAACTATGATACTTGGCAAACGAAGCAAAGATCAACCCTTCCAAATTTTAAAATAACAAATAACAAACAAAACTAAGGGTGGACATGGGAATACAATACACATTTTCGGAAAACAAAGGGTGTCACTGCTAAGTCCTAACCAGCACTATATGCTGTGCAGGGGCCAAGTGGTGTCAACAGAAACACCGACTTGAGCGGTTGTAATAAAAGATTCTGAAACAACTGGTTGACAAGTAAGTCTTTCTGAATTAAATCTGGACGATTTTACCCCCTGTCGAGTGGATTACAGTTCGGAAGATGGAAAGTCAGCAGAGGCGAAGGAATCACTTTAAATTAAATGCCTGATTTTGAGACTCCTTCCTGTGAAGTAAGGACTGGCGACTCACTGCGATCGAGAAACCTCGTGCAGCAAGTTAGCTAAGAAATTATAGACCAGGGAGAAAGGACGAAATCTAATCATAACTGGAATTAACTGAAAACGAATTGGAAAAACTAATGGACATGATACAGATCTTGGAATAAAATGGAAACGCTTATGGACATGATATAGATTTCGGAATTGAATTTTCAAACATGGAAACGAAAACGACGCAAAGACCTCTGAACAGGAACTTAAAAATGATACTATAAAGGACCATGGGTTTACGATTCAGAATATTACGGACTATTGATTTCAATAACTTAGAAATGAATCGAGGAACTTTTACTCAACAGGAACTTAACATTAATTTACTTTTGTCCTAATTGTACATAATTTTTAATACATTTTATAATTTTAATAAACCTTACCTTATCAAACCAAAATTTAATTATTAGAATTAAAACTTTCCAAATGATTAACGAATGCTAACTAACCTAACTATAATTACCAAATATTATATTCAAGCTTACAAAATTATTGATTTACGATCAAAATTGCCAGACTAGAACTAAACAATTATTTATGTATTGGACAAGAAACTCGTGCCACCTGAGCTAGCGTTCACGCGATCGCGGAAGCGTAGTGTGAATGCTGCTCGTGCTTAATCAAGATCCCAAAACGTAATCCATGCGAAAAGCGGGAAACATTATATTATTTCATTTATTAAAACTATTTCTAAATAATAATAAAAATATTAAAACTCTATTTAGTATATATGGAAATTAAATATGAAATTAGCTTAATTAATTTTAATACTAACTTAGTAGAAATCAAAAATTTAATTTTCCTTACTCATTAAACTTGAGACTTATAGAATAACTATAATTATAAATTAAATAACAACTTCAGGAATTTGATGCATTAAAAGATACTATTGATTTGAATGGTGTACAATCCCTAACTCAAAATTTAATAAAATCGAAATTCAATAAAAATAATACAAGAAACACACACACAATGGAAAAACACGAATACATAAAAATACTTTAACTTTTGGCACTAGGGGGTCCCTCATATGATGTTAATCTGAGAGGAACCACACCAATAAAAATGTATTTTATTCAAATGTGTATTATACAAAATAAAAATATTAATAAAACTGTTTATCTCTATTTATTCATAAACATATATAT